>PVIR01002034.1:0-109729 GCA_004026965.1 Petromus typicus
CAAAATGCTAATCAAGCAGAGAATGCATAAAGAATATGTGTTTTTAAAAAATTAAATGGAATATTACTTGCTCATAAAGAATGATAAATCTTAAGTGTTCTCGAAGATGCCCACAAATACTGGAACTAATTGTGAATTTCAGATCAATCAGTGGGACAGAGTGGCTTCCTGACACTCTTTTTATTTTTTTTAACAGTAGTTTAAAAAGTTTTGATAATAAAGTACTTAAAACATATACTCAAATAGAGAATAGTATACCAAACTTTTATAACCCAATGTTAACCTCTACCAACACTTACCTTGTTTGTCTTGTACTTTAATCTTCTCTCTTCTCCGTTAATATTTTCATTTTTATTTTATTCTTTATTGATTTTTATTGATACATTTTAGATGCATATCATTATCACATTCAACATTGAGAATTTGTATTTGTACATAACATACTTTGATTCTCATTTATATTTTTGATTTTGTTGTTGAAAATATTTTCCCCTCCACTTTCCTCCCCTCCCTTCCCCCGCCTAGAATGAACCTAGGAAGAACTGAGCTAGATCCCTAGGCCCTTTTAAACTTTATTTTGAGTCAGCATCTTGTTAAGTTGCCTAGTGTAGTCTTGAACTTGTGGTCTTCTTGCCTTCATTTTCCTGAGTTAA
Organism: Petromus typicus; assembly: GCA_004026965.1. Taxonomy (NCBI): domain Eukaryota; kingdom Metazoa; phylum Chordata; class Mammalia; order Rodentia; family Petromuridae; genus Petromus; species Petromus typicus. The sequence continues at coordinate 654 of PVIR01002034.1, forward strand.
CTAGTATTTCAGGAATACACCAACATGCTCCCCCATCCCATATAATTTGGAGCAAATACCAAATACCATATTTTACTCAATAGATCGGTGTGTATTTTCCAAGTAAAATAGGAAAGGAAACCACTTTAGCAATGATGTTCTTATGCCCTAAAATGCGTACTAATTCCTTAATATAAGCAAGAACTCAGATATCCATTATTTGTGAATATTTCAGTATATATAACCAGAAAATAAAGTCTTTAGGTAAAATATTATCATTAACATTGTGTTGAAATAAGAAGTTATACCTTGATACAATTAAATATACTATCAATGTTCAAGTTTATCTGCTTATAACGGTTTTAAAGTTTGTTGGTTAGCAATCAAAATAACTTTGATATGTATATTAAAATCAGGTGAAATATGTCAGAAATCTTTACTCTGAATTTCCTCTACCTCACTGATTTTATGTCCTTTACCATGTATTTGCTAGAGTTTTTGAATAATTTTGATTGAAGATTCTCTCCATACTATATTCTTAGTATTACATTTCTGTCATCTCTATTTTCTGTAAATGTCGGTTGGATTTCAAAGTTTGGTGAAATTTTGATTTTTCTTTTTCAAAATCACCTAATACATGATTTCTAGTAGTTCTATCAGAAGGCTCTTCATTTTTCACTTGCTGTCTTGTCGGGGAACTTTAGTATCCACGAACAATCATTTTCATTACCTCTTTTCCCTTGTGAGGTAGAATATACCTAAAGAGAAAAATCTACTGCCATTATTTCTTTGCTTATCCAGAGACACAGTTTATATAAGAAAGAGAGGGAATAGGCATTTCTTTTTGTATTTTTCCAGAGTTAGCTGAGTTAGCTTTCTTACATATTGCAACAGTGGCTAATGATCTTTTAAAATTTCCATTCTGAAGCCCTCATGTTGTCCAGTGGGATCCAGGATTTCTCCTCTGGCAAGAAAATTTCTTGATTTATGAACCCACAAGGTGTTCCTGGATTAAATTTCACATTTCTAGCCTTGTGCCTCCACTACCTCATTTCGTTAGGGAAGCTTTTCAGAACTAGTGTGATCATGTACTATGAGAGACTTAGTAAATGTCCTTATTATTTTCTAAAGTGCACTCATTGGTTCCCTGGCCTTTTACTCATAAGGAAGGGCCTGTTTTCTGTGAAGAGCAATTCTACTTCATTCTGCAGCCTCTGTTTGCACTCAGGACTGAACTTGTAGGTCAAGTCTTGGCACTTGAAGTGACCAGTAGCTCTAGGAATAATGATTGATTCAAAGATGGGTATATGACCACAGTAGAACACTGAGAGTCCCCTGAAAGGCTTTGGTATGGACTCAGTGGAAATATCATGCTTTCCTTATGCAGTAGATCAGCTTGGTACAGTTGAGGCTGGGGTAACAGTGGTGGCAGAGTTCTCGAAAACTTAACAGGGGAAAACCTTGGTGGCACCACTTGTGGCTGTGGTAGGGCTGTGTCTTAAGTCAATTCTGCCTAGTTTGGAATGTCTCCACTCCATGAGTCAATGCATTGCTTTTTATTCTCTAATAATTATTTGAGGTAAGAGAGAGAGAGAGAGAGAGAGAGAGAGAGAGAGAGAAGAGAGGAGAGAACACTCTAACATGTGGAAGAGTTCTGACTAGAGATTTCTATTTACCAAACATAATAGAGACTTCAGAAGATCCTTTACAAATATCTTCAAATAGCATTAGGTGCCTTAGAACACATGTCTTTGAGGTCTCGTCTGTATAAGGAGGTAGTGAAGGAAAACTCGACCATGGGGCTTTCTCTCAACATCCTTCCTCATGCAGCATATCCAGACCAAGCTGGTGATCACAGTGAAAATAAACAGGAGCTGAGGGTGTATAGACAGTCTAGGAAATGAGAGGAGGCCAATTCTTAACTATGATTTTATTCTATAAACTCAGAGTCAATCTGGAGGGAGAGAATTTTTTCATATCATGTTTTCCTTCTCAAATAAAGATAATACCATTGGCGTGTATTTTACAAATATTAATCTCAAAGCAGCATTGGATGAAATGGGACTAAACAAAAATAGGTTCTAAACAAAGAATGGATCGAGAATTTCTGAACTCCTTTTGAAACTGTTCCCTTGGGCTGCATATTTACATGTACATCAACCTATATTCTTTTTCTTTTTTGCATAAAATAAATCAAGAGGTTAAAAGGCCTCTGAAGAAAAACCAAGTATTTTCATTAAATTTTCACTTAACTATTAACTTAGTTGATGCGTATAGAGCCAATGGAATATATGAAAAGGATGGTTGATATTCTAATTATTGAGTATAAAGATTGTAATTAAATTAATGCATATTAGAACAAATATAGACATCAAACCTCCTAGTTTTATGAATGCAGCTGCTTGTGATGAGACCTAGCCAGGGGCAATTTCTTGCTTGGGTTTCACACAAAAACCACAGAGATTCAGTAATGGTTTGTAGAGAATTAATTATTAGGTAAATTGGCTTTTAGTGGATCACTGAAATGGCCATCAGAAGAACTGATTATCCATAAATTTGTCTTCATCCTTTTAAAAAAATGTATCCCCTTCCCCTAGTGTAATCACTTTGGTTTCATGTTGAATAGATCAATATTTGTGATTTTATGCATGAAAATATCTATGAAGATGAATTATTTCAAGATACTCTAGACTACGATTATGTGCTATCAAGCAAGCATGTTACTATCAGGGGAGAAACTAGAATGCCCCAACATTGTGTTCTTCAGCCAACTGTGATATTTGCTCAGACAGACCTCACCTGGTCACTTTGTTGCCCTGATAGAGTCTCTTGGGCTGCATGTTCCCCAGCTTCATCCAGTCATCAATCCGAGGTGTCTGGCCATCAGTGCTTGGAGAGAGACCATCTCTGTGAGAGACATGCACTCATCACATGTCTAAGATGAACCAGTGCGGTCAATTAGCATTTAATAATTTTAATGTAAAATCTACCTCCTTGGAAAGCAGAAACACTTATATCCTACTGTCTGAGCATTTCCCCTATGCAGGAAAATGAGCCATGTGATAATCAGAACAATATACAGGGAACTGATAGTGAAGAAAGTGGAGATGACAGTGAGAAATGAAAATTGCTTGAACCAGATCACAGAAAACTATGTCACTCATCTCTACTAATGTGGGGCTTGTGGTCAGAATGCATTAAAACAAAACAAGATAAATATTTAACAAGCACAGATGGTCACCTTCATAGGGTGAGGTACATCAGTTATCAGAAGGTGGGTGAGATAGTGCTCCCCTCACTATTAACAGTTCCTTACCTATATTCCTGACCCTTTCTTCCTTGCTAACTTGGGTGCCAGTGGTAGGGGAGATCCAATTTAGACCTGATAACAGAAGGATGATATGAGAAAGAAAAAAAATCTTAAAAAGTGTAAGTTTCTGTGTAGAAAGATAGTGGGCAGCAAAGGAGAGAAAGGACATAGTAACAGCAAGTGAAGGGGAAAGTTGGAGAGAAGAAGAAAAGAGAAACTGGGGTAGTTGTGATGAACCACACAGGGGCAGCATTTGGAAACTTAAAATCAATGAGAGCTGTGGGCTTATTTTGAATTATCACTTGCTCTTGTGTTGAGTATGCTTTAGGAGGGCTCCTCTCAATGGGGGATCTAATGGGTTCTTAGTTTTGAATGTGTCACCCAGAAGTATAATAATGAGACACTACATTGTCAGCTGTACTGAACGTTTAAAAAATAAAACAGTGACTAAGCATATTAGGAGGTATTCAGTCTATAGAATGTTCACTGTATTACAGACAGCGCGATTAGTATATTATGTTGATCGTTTTGAGGAATATAAAATCAGCACTTGGAGAGTCCTATCATCTAAGCCTGGGTATCGGTAGGAGTCAGTCTCTTCTGGAAGATAGTACTGGTGACAACTGGACAAAAGCAAGCAGCTTCATCAGTATCGGTGTCCGACACAGCCACTTGCCTTGTGATGGGTCAAGAAAGATAACAAAACAAAACAAAACAAGGGCCACTCATTAATTATATCTTTAATTCAGTCAAAATCATGGACTTGCCCTAAACTAAAAAGGGATTCACCTTTTGGCTGTTCTGACAAATCAGGCAACAATATTTTTTTTTTTTTTACAAACCACACTTTCACCTCATTATATTCTTTCTGCCCTCCTTCTGGGTAAGGTTTATTAATATATACAATACCATAATTTCCCTGCTTTCAACCATATCAAATCTAGGAAAAGTCTCCGTACTTCAGTCCTCTTCAAGATGGCCCAACACAACAAGCCTGAGTCCCTGAAGGTCACCCTCCCTCCATCTACCTTGGACAGCCATGCTCACTCATGGAATCTCTCTGCTCTGCAGCAGGCCTTGAGACTGAAGAGCACAGTCTGTGTCATTCATTTTAATAAAGGCCACAGATAAAGGGACATTTCGGTTCATCACCTCTGTTACATCCAAAGGATCTCGGTTCTAGCACGTCCCCAGACCTATCGGCACCAGTCTCATCTCCCTCTCTCTCTCTGACTTAGAAACAGAACAGACTCGGAGAAAGCAATACAGAGTGAAAGTACTTTTTTTATTTGCAGAAGGAAGCAATACAAAATTACTCTAAGGACTATGGGGGGCCATATCTGGGTCCCTCAAGTATCTAGAACTGCTGTATTTTTGTTTTACGGGATAAAAGAGCCCAGTCTCCACACCACAGAGGGTTGACCCTTGATTGACTGGATAATGGGCCTCCTGCTCGGGGAATAGTTTTGTGGACTAATAGGGGAATTTAACTGGCCATTGCGGGTGACTTCCTTCAGGAGGGACAGTGCTGCCTTCACAGAGCAGGTATCAAGACCACAACCTGTCAGCTTCACACCCCAAACTGCTTGAAAACTTCTGCTCATAGTGCACAGAGGCTGCCTTATGTACCCTCTGCAAAGGGTCTTTATTTTAACACTACCTAAGAGTCCCTTCTTACCCCTACCCCTCTGCAAAGATGCGCAGCTCCAGGGCTGTCAAACTGGCTCGTGACCTGTGCATTCTGCCTCTGAGTCTTGGCTTGGTATTTCAGAAGCTTCCTGCATGGATCCGCCTTCTCTGTGGGTTTTTGTAGTCCGCTAATATTCTATTATGGTCATCACAGCTACCACAAATTTAACAGTTGAAGGAAAATATGCTTTTCATATCATACTTCTCTGAGGCAAGATTCTGGTTCACTCACTTGGTTTCTGGGTTCTGAGTTTTTCACAGTGGTGACATTAGGAGTTGGCTATATGCACTCTTCTGAGAACATTCTGGGAAAGGTTCACTGCTAAGCTCTATCAGGTTTTTAGCGAACCTAATTCCATGCACCTCTAAAACCAAAGACTCCCATTTTCTTGCTACATACTTGTCAGCTGGCTGCTACTTTAAGCTCCTAGAGGCTCTTTAGTCCTGTCGTGGGCCTTTCCACCTTTAAGCCAGCAATGGTCCAAGCCAGGTTTTCGCTTGCAAACTCCTTGCCTTTCTCTGTCCCTCAGTTTCTGTGATTCTAATGAAGAAGGTCCTCTGTTTGATGATTAGATGAGATTCTTTCTGATAATACAGACTCATCTTCCTCCTCTTGGAACCATAATCTTAAGATATCTGCTGTAAGGGGTCTGTGAGTTAGTGCATGTGTATCCTCATGGAGGGAAGCATTAGTCTGCCCACCTCACATAGAAATTGCTCTTCCCCCTCCAGTTATCTTTTAATGGATTCAACTATTCTTTCAAGCATATCAGTGCAGTTCTACCCTGTCTTGATTGGAAGCTATTCTCTTTGATGAAACTCTGTGCCTGTATCTGCAGCCACTATCGAGGCTGCGCTAGGTAGGATCATCTCACATGTGGGTGATCTGTCAGGTTGGGAACCTTTTGAAGTCTGAGCAGAGACTTTTGAGAATCAGGTATCATGAAAAATAGGGAGAATACCTGGTGGTCTTCTCCATTTGCTGGTCAGGGCCTCTTGATACCTTTAGGGCTCAGAGAAGTCTAAGAAATGGTGTGAAATGAAAGAATTCTAGCAGAATAGAATAGAACCCAGGCTTCTGTATCTCATGCTCAAATTAGCATTGGCTCTATCCAGTTAATGACAAATTTTTCATCAAACTTTTAGCCATACTGTAGTTTTCATCTTTTTTCATACAAAGTTATTAAAAGATAATCCATCAATACCCTCATGGGAAAACTTGTTACTATGGAAAATTGACACCCCCACCTCAATCTTCGTTCTCTTTGCTGTGCAGGCTATTTCTGCCAAGTTGGCTTTGTTGAGTCTTGAGCAGATATCATAAAAATTTTAAAAAGTAATATTCAGTTCCTTAACAGAGTAATAATTGAAGAGTTGGCTGGCTGTGCCTGTAAAATGTTATTCTTTTTTTTCTTTTTTTTAAAAAAATCCATCCATGTGTAATTTGAAGATTCTGCATCAGACGCCTGATGCGATCAGAACCATCTTAAAATGAGAAAATCTCTTGCCACAGTGACAAATCCTTGGGCCTCGTGAGAAGCCCTGCAGATCACTAACACACAGCCATAAGAATATATCGACTGCGGCCCGAGCGCGTAAGAAGATTGATCAGTCCAGCAGCCTTGCATTAATTGTGAAATAGAAGGGACGATGCGATCAATGATAGGAATGAGAGCGCAGCAGTAACGATGCCACATCCAGCTAATCCAATAATGGAGAAGCTGATGTATAGCATATTGGAATTCTACCGTCTGGGCACTTGTCACCATAAAGAATATCCCGCAATTATGGGGAAAAATTGAGCAGGCAGCAGTTGAGCCAACCTAATCAGCCTGATGCCACAGTAGTTCTCCTGATTAAACACTAAATTAAGTGACACTCAACTCTGTAACCTGCCTGCATTATGAAAAATAATCCTAGAGCTAATGTGAAAAGTTTGTATTTTAATCAAAGCAAGCTATGAATATTAAAATATTCCTAGGCTATTTTGGTGTCATTTAACTGTGAACATGTTTAACAATTTATAAATGGATCTTTTGCCATTGGCTACAAGGGGAAAGGGTCCAGTACTATATTGGGAGGTAAGACTTCCCGTGCTTAAAATCAATTAGACCCTATACAAGCTCAGAGAACTCTTAAGGAAAAAGAAGGGTGGGGGGAAGAATGCACTTAAGAGGCCCTGAGAGAATTCAGATTTAGTTAACTTCTATAACAGTTTGCCTAAGGGTATCAACTTTATTCTTTGCTGAAAAGCACATGATCATTCCAGGAGGGGCAAGGCTTAATCAGCTGTGGATACTATGAGGAGCCCTTATCCACATGTGTCATTATTAAGTCCCTCAGCACCAATCCCCTGTCAGTCTAGGGCTAAATAGAAAATTTTCTTGGACTAAGAGAAACTGCTTTTCATGGACACATAGAGAATAGAAAAGAAGTCCTTCCATTGTGAGCATTATGGCCACAGTCTCATTAGTTGTCCTCCACATGTCTTTACCCTACAACACACACTGGTGAGACTTAGCATCTACTGCGTGATTGGGAATGCTCAGAGAAGTTGACCGATTTCACTAACATCCTCACAGCTGGTTGACGCAAAGCTGTGCTTGGTGAAGAAATGTAGGTTGGACCAGGAGGGTTTCTCAGTGTCTGAATCTTCTTTTTGGTAGAAAAAGACAATGTGCTAATAAAGTTCTGTCATCAGTGTGAGTTGGAACACAGCTTTGGGCAAGGAGAGAAATCACCTTCCTCTAACTGTATCTCCTTATTATATTTTATGTGTTTGTATTTCAGACCAATGCATGACATTGCCATTTAACTGAAAACAAATTATTCTGTCTAGGTGGGAAAGGGTCCACGAGAGAAGGAAATTATTCAGGCTGTGTCTGTGGAGTTGAAAAGTCAGAAACAGTGGGTTGAGATGGTTTTATTGAATTAATTAGCAGTCATTAATAAAGTCTCCATCCTATGCCAGGCCTGATTCTAAAAGCTTTTACAAAATTAACTCAGATTAATTCTTTGGCTGATTTTGTGAGGTTGCATTGCTGTCACAGTTCCCATTTGTCAGAGGAAAAAGCTGAGGGCCAGAGAACCTCTGTATTTTGCTAGTCTGGGACTCTGACTAGAAAGTAGAGACAGAATCTGAGCTGGCTCTTGCCTGCCGTGTCCTGAAGGAAGAGGCCAATCCATGATAAGGGCAGCATGGCCAGTGATGCCTGTCATGGGAGTGGGAGGGAGCAACCTTCCTTTGTTTGCTCTCTGCTTGAGTGGTGCCATGTTGCTTTTCAACACATCTGTTATGTGGTTTCATTCCTGGGTATCCCTTTCACTCAATCTGGACATTGTCATTTCCTGAGTACATCCTGACATAGTGATTTGATCCCTGTCATCTGGGCCAGACAGTTAAGATCAGACCTGATCATCTGGACTTTCAGAGAAAGTAAGAGAAATGGGTTTTAGGCCAATCCCATAAAGTTACCAATGAAAACCAGTATGATAGTCCTCCTAGAAGAAATGGTCATAAGATATATTTTCATCTGTTTTGTGCTATTATAATGAAATAATTGTAGCTGGATCTTTTATAAATAAAACAAGTTCATGTGACTCATAGCTTTGGAGGCTGAAAGACCATGGTCAGGCAGTCCCATTGGGAAGAGCCTCTGGTTGCTGCATATGACAGTGGGGCCATGTTGGAACCTATAGAAGAGAGAGGGTAGTTATGAGGTGAAGCAGGAAGCCGGAGTGGTTCAGAAGCCAAGCTTGCTGTCCTGGGAACTGACTTGGGTCCTATGAGAAGCAAAACTGTGCCTCGGTTGCCTGATGCTTTCCTTTAGAACCACCCAAGGGCTCCCACCTTCCACACCACCGAAGTGGGGACAAGCTTCCAGTAAACCAACCCTTGAGGGGAAGCTGTAGCCACAGTAAGGAGGCTGAGTCTACAATCCCTGTCTTTTACTGTGTACGCCATGGGTATTTTTGTTCCTTACTTAATTCTTTTATAACCCTGAAAGATAAAAGACATGGTCCCATTTTCAAAAGAGTCATCTGAGACTCAGTGTTTGCATGCCTGTAGATGAGATCACGTGACAGTTAGTTGCATACCTGGACTGAAAAGTTAGATCCATTCAATTCTCCTCTTTCTTCTAGGAAACGTGATTCATCCGCTCCAGCCAGGTAATGTTCAGAGCTGTGTGGATATGTTAGTTGGTCAATAGCCTTCACTTGCTCATGGAAAGTAGTAGCATCTACTTTCTTTCCAAGCCCTGCAAACAGCTGCCTGGAAGGGACAGTGCCCCTCCCAGGATTGTCAAGCAGCACAATCCTGCTGCTTTCTCCCTCTCCAGCAGTGCCATTCTACCCAAACAGTGCACAAGAGTTGTTCTCCAACATAAATGGTGGTCCAACAGAATCTTCTTTATTTTCTAATAAGTAATTTTCAGCTGACTTTCTCCAAAAAAGAATACCAGAGTGGGTTGCGTTATTTATCACTGTTGGACAGCTGTGCAGACTGGGCTGCCTTATACATTCTGATTTTTCTTTCATATTTTGACCAAGCTCAGTAAACTGAAGTTTGCTTGAGCCATCGTCGCAAAATACCAAGGACTGGGTGCTTTCAGCAATGGTTATTCATTTGCTCACAGTTCAGGGAGTGGAACGATGAAGATCAGGGTGCCAGTGTGATCCTCATCCTGGTGGCTGCCTTGAAATCTCCTCATATGGGCATTACTAGATGTATACATGTGGAAAGAGAGAGAGAGAGAGAGAGAGAGAGAGAGAGAGAGAGAGAGAGCGCACAACTGTGCATTGCCCCTCTTCCTGGCCCATCAGGCACATGGGATCTTCTTCCCAAAGCTCCTACCATCAAACATCTTCAAATTGTGGGTTAAGATTTTAACATATGAGTTTAGGGGTGGGGGGGTTGGGGGACATGTAGCACCTGGAAATCTGCTCTAATCATCCAGGTAAAGTCTACCAGAGAGAGTGGTGACCTTTCTTACACTTCTTCACTTTAGATTACACTGCTCTTTAAGGCAGAGACTCAAAATATCTGACAGTGATCACTGTCTTCCAAAAGCAAGGATATGTCCCTCACTGGGGAGCTGGGACTGATGCTCTTGCGTAGGCTCCAGACTGGTTGGCTTGCAGCAGCCTTCTTTGCGCCCTTCCCACCTAGGGTGAAGCTGCTAAGAAAGCATGAACGTGTGTGCCACCTTCTCCTCACTTACAGTTTAAAGATGATTTAATCTGAAAGTCACAGAAATGAAGCTCAACTCAAACCCTGAGGAAATTTCTCTTTACTTCAAGAGTGAGAATTTGGCTCTTGTTCAAGAGGTTTAGGACACTTTGCTCATTGCTCTTCTGGTCTTTTCCCTCTTGTCCCTTGCACTCTTCTCTTCTTGCTCTCCTGAAGCATTCCTTCCCTACATTGCAGCACCTGGCTCCCAGCACCTCCCAGGTCACCAGAAGTACACTTCACCATGCCAGAGAATGATCTACCATCCCTTCTCCATCAGAAGCCTGCCTTTCAGTTGCAGTCTCTTATCAGTCCAGCACATGTCAGTTGTTCATTTGTCTGGGTCCTGGGATGCCTTGTAGAAAGAGGGTCATTTCTACTGCAAGCATATGGTGAATGGGGAAAGGGAAAGTCCCATGAAAACATCCTTGCAGTAGCCCCAGCTAGACTTCTACCACTGGTCCAGACTAACTTCCCCCAAAGTAGTTGGTTGTTAAACATTTGTCAGTGGCGGAAATCTTGTATTATTCTAGGAACCAGGATATGGTGGAGTGGCTAGTATTTTCCAACTTTGGTGCTACACAGACTTCCATCCTTCATCTCTCTCTGTAGGATGGTTGTATGATTTTGGAGAGCTCAGGCCAAGGTGGAATCTGAATGGGATGTGGTGAATGTGCGACTTCTTTAGAGACTCCTGTGCTTTGGGTAAAACTACTCTTTATTCTGGGTGAAGTGGCTTATGACTGTAATCTGAGCACTCAGGAGGCAGAGGCAGGAGGATTGCCATGAGTTCGAGGCTGTTCTGGGCTACATATCCATACATATACTGGGCCAACCTGAACTACAAAGTGAGACCTAATCTCAAAAAAAAAAAACTAAATAAAAAAATAGAATATTTTTGTCAATTTATTTATACTCCAGTTCCTAAATTTCAGTCTAGATGAACAGAAATAAGAACAAGGACCTCATACACTGTACAAAGTAGAGAGAAGGGCATGGACTTTGGAATGCTAAGTTGTCTAAGCATCACATTTTATTATTCAAACAAATGAAATTAATATGATTCCCACTCACTTGGAGTTGAAGAAGCTGATGGGGGTTAGATATGATATCAGCTTAATCCAATGTTTTGCTCATTGTTTACAAGGTAATGATCAGAAATAACAGAGAATATATATTTTTTTAAAAAATCAGTAAAAACCACATTCCCTTTAAGCCTCCTCAAAATGTTCCCTCTGCTGTGAACATAGCTATTGCATTGGTCTTGCTCCTTTCTGAAGAGTTGTAGGAGTCCTCTTTCCTGAGAGTCATAAGTTGCACTGCTATGACAGCCACAGTGTTCAGAGACAGTTCCAAGCACCTGCCCTTCGATGTTATGTTGACTTTAAAGGACAGGCAGAAGTTTTGCCGCTCCAGATCTACTGAATAAGGTGGCTCAAGAGTCTACCTTTCTATTGGATAACACTTTTCATCAACATTTGCCTAATTTTGTTCATGGCTCTTAAAGAAAAAGGACTTTGGAACTGCTTCAGAAAGAATTGCAAGAAAAATAGGTTAAGTGTTTGATGTGCAGGGGCATATTTTGAGGGATATTAGTGCCAATGTAGTATTTTTTGCTATAATAAATTTTAAAAAATCTTTTCACTATATGTGTGAAACATCCTTTGTCTTATATGTGCAACAAACAACTTATCTTTCTCAACTGGAGGTAGTTTGGCCTATTCCCCTACCCAGGAACATGTAGCTGCACCTGGAGACATTTTTGGCTGTTACAACTGAAGGTGAAGGATTCTGACATCTACTAGTGAGCAGAGACAAAGGACACTCCTAAGCATCCAGCAGAGGAAAGGAACGTCCCCAAGACAAAGAATGGTCTCATTCAAAGTGTCACTAGTGCTAATGTCAAGAAAGCTTGTTGTGATCTATTATTGCAACATAGCTGCTGATGCCATATTCTTTGTAACCAGGGAGAAGGGAAGACAGTCCTGAAAAATTCCTACCTATTCTATTCTCATATTAAGATTCACTCTAAAAGAGGAAAGTGGAGATGTCAGGGGACCACAGGCCAACTAGACCACAGTCTTTACTCAGTATGTTAAAGACACTCTGAGTGACATGTGGGTTTATGAGGACAGGGACTCCAGTGTGTGGAATAATGTAAAGGAGCTGTCTGATATCTTGCAACTCTGACTGAGGGAACTAAAACTGGGCAAAATGATGTGTACATTGACAATGAATAGAAAGAAAGATTGTAGGGAGAGCAGGAAAAGGGGAAAATAAGAATCAAGATGTGTCATGTACAGGCACAAATTCTCCATGTTGAATGTGATAATAATGTTTGTATAAAACATACCAATAAAGTCAGTTAAGAACACTGAATACTAGCCTTTAAAAGACAGAATAGAGAAGGCTGTGGAAATATATGTGGCATTTCATTCTTAGGCTTTCTTGGGTGAGGTGGAGGAGATGCTAAACCAGCATTTGAATTTCATTTGTTTTTTGAACTAGTCTCCAGGCTTTATGAAAACAGGAATTATGTTTATCCCTTCTTCATATCTACCTGGGGAAGCACAATCTTGGGGTCTAGGATAAGGGTGATAGTTGATGTTCTCTTCCCCCTCCATGTCTTTGGTCTTTTATGCTGATAACAGTTGCATTGTGGCCCCTGTTGAAAGCCTTTCACACGCATTTATCATCTTTCCAAAAGAATAAATCATGAACATGTGCACGTCCTTGTATAAGAGAGCTCTGAGGCTAGACACGGACGAGATTTGGAACCGGAAACTCTTCACAATGCTGAGACTGTTCTCTCATAGTGTAGACCTTGTGGGATACCAAGTTTCTTGATTTTACTCTTGTCTGTTACCAAAGCAACATATTTCAAAGAAACTTCAAGTCTCTGTGAAGGGGAAAGATGTCTCCTTGTCATTTCCCTATTTGTCTGTGTGATGGCATCAGTTCTCTTCTTTGTGTATTGATAAAACTTCCTCCCAAAAGGTCTCCACCATTCCTCCTCTCCTACTGAAGGTAGGTGAGCTATAAGGTGGGTCTAGCCGTGGATTCTGGGTGATAGTGATGCATATCTGCTGGGACAAACCATGAAGTGGGTGATGTGGTATGTGGGGCCCCTCATCCTGGATAAGATGATCTCAAAGTCTGCAGTTGAAGGTGGAGTGTTCTTCATGCTAGAACCCTGAATAAACCTATGGAATAGGATCTGATATACCCTTGGGCTGTCTTAGACCTACAGCACCCATGTGCTGTGTACTTCTGTTGTAGGCAGTCATTGTGAATTGAAAGCTCATTCATCGCCTGCACGGGTGAGTTCTACAAAAGCGACGTGAGATAGTCAAAACCAAAGTTAGACTTGAATTCTGCAAACTGAATCGAACTTCAGGCTATGTTTCACACTAGCTTTGAGATCTAACTGAAGTCATTTAAGATTTTGATGACAGACAGTGCGGGGATCTGTTAAGCACCTTTGGGGGCCAAGCAGTGCCCACACTTCCGCTGTACCCTTTCACCTGGTCTTCCTGATTCTCCTTTCCCTGTTGGCCCACTCTTTACTTGCCCGATACAGAACGGATGTGGGATGCGATGGTGGAAAGTGGAGAGGCTGGGCTTCCGTCGTGGCCTACTGACATCTGTAGCCAAGTTTGCTCCTCTCTCCAATGGAGTTAATTAACATATTTATTGCACAGGGCAGTTTTAGGATCCTGGGAGCAGCAGTGAGCACCTATTTTCTGGCCTCCTTCTCTGACTGTTGTCTGTGGAGAGTGAAGAGTTTTCTCCTCTTAGCATCCTTGAAGTCTGTGGCTTTATTTTTGCTTGTCCCTGTGGTAAATTTTCATCATTATTTCTGTCTCTTGGTGGGGTTGACCCTCTCTCCATCAGATCATTCGCCTTTATCCTTCAGCTTCTCTCTCTTTCCTTTCCCCCCTTTTTTATAGTTCCATGTTGCTGTGAGCAGAACTCATTTTTCAAAAGACAGATGGTGGCAACCCCGTTCTCTCTAAATAAGAAAGCAAAACAGCTGTTAAGGTGTAAACAGAGTCGCGGCCAGCAAATTGTATCTGCTTCAAGTGTGGGTGAAGTTTCCCTTTAGGGAAGAGGAGCTATCTAAACAAAATGTGTGGCTAAGACTGGACGCTGCCAAGGCCCAAGAATGGAATGATGGCAAATACTGGCAATTTATAGTGTACTATAGATCCAGCACCTTTGTATCTTGGTGGGTACATATTTAAATGCAGTGCTAACGGAGCTGAAATTTATTGCTCTCTAATAACGATAAAATGCCATCAGAGGATGAGATAAATCTCGGCCCCCAACCTTAGAATGCAGAGCACACTCTCCCACGCACACACATGCTTGTAAAATATATCAGATACTGCTAACTCAGGAGTCTGGCTTCAGAAGAAGCCAATGGAACAGAGAAAGTGGAGGAAGTGTTTTATAGATGCTGGCAAATTGTTGTTTTCATGAGGCTGGGGTCAAGGTACATGGTGGCCTCAGGTTGAAATGAGTGTTGCTTTGTCTCACAGCTGATATATACTTGACCTTGGCGAGGGAAGCTTTTTCTTTTCTGGATGCTCAATAGCTTTTCTTTTCACCTTTTCACAGCTCCGCGACAGGCTGACTTCCAAACAAATACTGATGAATTATAAGCCTCTGGGAAAGGAACATCGTCTTTTTCTTATGCGTTTTCCTCTGCTTGCTTATTTATTTATTTAGAATTGGACACCTCGAGGCTTGGCAAGAAGAAGAGAGTGAGGCATGAAGCAAACTTGCCAAGATGCAGTGTTTGCAAACTGCCTGGGTTGTGTGAATTAGGTGCTCAAGGCTCCTCTTCAGGCATCATGTGTGCAGGGAAAGTGATTTACAAAGACCCACTGGGAAGTTATCCTAACCTTTGAAACCAGGCCCTACTGGCTCCTCTGGGAGTGCAGCCAGGTCAGCTGAAGTGAAGCCCCTCTGGAACTGTGTCCCAGGCTCTTCCTGACACAGGATAAGCCATATGGCAGGGGGTCCTCCTGACTCAATCAGGACCCCAAGGTGGAAAGTTTTCTCTGGCTCAGGTCATGGAAGTTGCTGCACACTTTGCAAGCGAGGGGATCTCAGGACTTTCAGGCAGGATCTTTACTTTCAAGGAGAAGCCTAAACTCCAGGCCTTATTTCCGGAAGTACCCAAGGAGAGGCAGACAATTGATACCTCTCGGAGCATCGTTAAGTGGTTGTGTGGATGTGAGTGATCACACGTGCCATGACCGTATATCCCTGATGGAAAGGTGGGCAATGTGTAAACTCCAAAACCCAAATGGTTCAGAACAAGAAAAACTTATTTCTGGTTCAGTGTGTGTGTGTGTGTGTGTGTGTGTGTGTAGGTAGGTAATGATAGTTTTTCTGTTCAAAAACAGAACCCATTCTTTTAATCTGGAGCACTCCTGAAGTTTTCTTAATCCACTGTGTGTTATTAATTTATATAAAACTGTTGTTACCAATTCCTTTCATTTTTTTTTTATTCCTTTCCTTTTCCTGCACTGAAGAAAGCTAGAAAATAATTTGGTGCATTTTCTTCATTTAGGTTTTGTCATTGCTGGAGGAAAAAAAAATGAAGGACATCTGAAAATTTTTGTTAACTGGGATGGAAAGGGATTGAGGTTTTAACACACGGTGGATTCTCTGCAGTTGGGGCTTGTGTGATAGCTTCATAGAGCTTAGGAGAGACGCAGAGGTGCAGAGAGACTCATGCCATTATATTGCTTCTTCTAAGTGATTTCGTGGCTTCTCTCAAAACCCGCATCTGTCACCCATGAGCCCACAGACCTGCTGCCCCTGTGATCCGTGCTGTGCATATATGGCTGCGCAGACCGTCAGTGCTCAGGCCAGACCTGTGACCATGAGGTGATTCATTCCTGAGAAACGTGTGATTTGGGCCAGAAAAGACATAGAGCTAGGTCCATCTTGTGCCGAGGAGAAAATGCCTGGCTTCGAACACTGTGATTATGGACTCTGCCTGTTGAGCCCTTAAAAAATCGTCTCACACCTCACTCCTGTGGGTCTTCAGCCAGGCTCTCTTCCCAGCTGCTGCCTCTGTGCCCAGGCCAGGATGTGGCCCTGACCTTCTGTCCTCTCTTGGGAGTAAGTCCTGCACCTCTCAGCTGTCATGTACTGTATCCTTCAGAGACAGCTCTTCCTTTCCTGCAGTCTCCTCTTCCTGTCCCCGATGACAGGCGGCTTCCTCCAGGAAGTCCACTCCAATGCAAGCTAAGCCTTCCGTGCCTGAATCCAGTCGTGACTTATCTGTCATGTGAGTGGACTGCTCTGATCAAAGCGTGTGGCTTTGGTTAAAAGAAAATCAGTCAAACATGTTCTAAGTGTATGTATATTTGTAATTAGTGCATACAGAATGAAAATTTATCATTTCACATCTTTTGCATATTTGTTTTATGCTACCATGCCTTTATACTTTAAAAAATTTCATCAAAAATGAACTAGGTTTGAAAGATGCTATCCCAGCTTAAATCACCCCTGGTGTCTGAGGTGCGGGGAAGTGTGAGGCCAACCTTGAACTTTCCGATGCCACAGGAGGGTGTGGGGCAATTTGTGAACTTGTCCTCCAGCCTTGGCATGAGAGCAGCTGGAGGGTAGGCAGCCAGCTGCCTGGGGCCGGCTGTGCACATGCCTGTGTAGCTGTGGGGAACAGGAGGGAGGCTCACGCGTGCTGGGATACAAGGAGTGAGAAGGGGCTTGCTGCACTGCCCTCATCTGGCAGGGTCCTGAGGCAGCTGCTCCTCGATCCACAGGCAACTCCAGCAAGTGACTGAACTCCAGACCAAAGACTCCAGTGAGCTCGAGACATTGCTTAGTGTTCTCAGAAAACCAAGGCCATTTTCTGAGATATCTGGAGAGCCTCTAGGGCCCTGGGACTGCCACTGCATCTTACTCTTTTAATCTATAGTACATCTGCAGACTGGATTAAGTTCGCATCATCCTATTTACGAAGTCTCCTGTATACAGTCAATATTATTACAACAAAATAATGAAATAGCAGAAACTTTAGTTTATGGTCTATTTCCTTCCCAGGTATGATTCATGAAGGTGATGGGCATCAGAAGCTACAGAAATGAGTCACTTGACCAAGGTCTGTGTCGTACAGATGGTAGAGACTCAGGTTTCCCTAGGCACGTTCTTGCCCCTCCATACCATAGTTCCCACGTGGTACATCTGCTTGAACTGAAGCTTTGTGTTTCCTCTTGTATATGGACCAGGTGCTCCATGAAAGTGGAAAGTAATCCTAGTTAAAGATCAAACAGATCAACAGACAAAATACTCTAATATTACCGTGCTTCTGTTATGAACCCGGCACTGCAATAGGTTTTGAATGTATCTCTTTGTTCCTCCCCTTAGCTGACACCCAGCTGAAGGAAATGGGGAACAGTGAAGTCGATAAATAGGCAAAATGAAAAAGCTGAATAATGACCAAGTACTTACTATGAGCCAAGGCTTTTCTTAGTGCTGCCTGTATGTTAGTTGTTTCCATCCATGCAGACACAGGTGCTATTCTTACCAACCCTGGTTACATCCGAAGAAGCTGGGCAATAGACAAGTTAAATAACTGGTTAAGTTCACATCACGAGACTTTTGCAGAATTGGGGTTGGAGCTCCACTACTCCATTCCAGCATCTTCGCCTCGTGTTGCTTACTAAAGACAGCCAGGTCCAAGACAGACGGACAATGGGGTTAGGTGAGAGGTGAGAGAATTCGAAGCACAGAGTCAAGGCTGGACAGAGCAGTGAGTTAGAAAGTAGTTTGGCAACTTCAAAGCAAACAAAATATGCCATGGGAGGTGCTGAAGGAAGGCGCTAATGCCCTTCATAAAATGAGTGAAAGAGGATGATGCTTCGCAGACAGAAGATGCTGCCAGATGTGGTGGTGCAGGCCTGTATTCTCAGCTTTCTGCAAGGCTGAGTCAGGAGGCTCTGGAGGAGGAGTCCAGGCTGGGTGACTTAGTGAGAGAATCAAGAAAAGTCTGGGGATGTAGCTCAGTGTGAAAGCCTTGGGTTCAATCAGCTCAGGACTGCAAAAGGAGGCACAGGAAACAAAGGAGAGGAGTCAAAGAGGGGAAGAGGAAGATGCTGAGAGTACGGAAATCTATTCTCTCCACATATTTTCACATATGCTCTTTAGAAGGCACTCTCTCCTGTCAGACATCCATCCCTGGGCAGGTGCATACCAGACAAACAAAAGAAAAACCACATAATGACTCATGAAGTAAATGTTTCCCCGGCACCTTTGTGAGTCCATGAGGTGACCGCTTCCCTTCTCCTAGGTTAGAGATGAAAGATCATCCACTGATCATTATATTCTTTTGTTTTGCTCCACTTAAGCAGCATCCCAGAATCCTTCTCAACACAGCCTAGTAGGCTGCCATTTTTGATCATCTGGAGGCAGGATTTATTTGTTATTCCAGCAGATGTTTCCTGCAAGATCAAAGTCACAGAATTTGGAAATGGAGTTGACACCAAGGAGGACTTGCCATTTCCGATTCCCACGAGGTGATATTCATCACCCTCCCCGGGGATGTTTTGATCAGACAGTCACTTAAGTTTCTATATCCTCATGATAATCATATCTTGGGAAAGGATTTAAGAGGAAGATCATAAAACCAGGCATTTCCTAACAGCAGGCTATGGTATGGCTTGCTAAGAATGTGCTCCTAATGCATTTTAATGACAAGCTTTATAATATCTTATTAAAGACTGTAAGAGCATCTAATAATCATTTAATAAATATTAATGAAGCATTTACAAATTGCACCTTAATTTACAGTATTGGCACTTTTGTCCTGCCCCGGACATTAATGTATGGGGACATGGTGGCTTTGACACAGGGCACCATGAGAGCTCTGGCCTGTGACATTGTGCCATCCTGGTGCCATATGTGAATGTTGAAGATAATTCTTAAGAGTACAGTTCAATGCGATGAAGCTTGATCCCTAAAGCAGTTTTAGCAATTATTATTCTGTTTGGGGCACATTAAAGCATAATCTACCATGAATTTATAATCCACAGCCCCTCTTGCACACGCTCTTTAATACGAGGTGGTGATTGGAGGCCCCATGCAGACTTCTTGGAGATGTACGGAGATGGTTCCGCACTCTGCAAACCCAGGGAGCGCAGGCTGTGAGGGTGAGGAGAAAGGTTGGTTGGCTTGGCGGCCGCCATCTTTGTCAGAGGCGCCTGCGGCCTCCTGCTGCTTGTTGGCGCGTAGATAGGCACTGACAGTGTGATTTCGTGACACCCGCAAGTCCTGCCCTGTGACCAAGCCTTTCAGACAGTGGGGTCACACTTAGCCCTGTTGATTCTCTGCATCCTGCTGGTCTTTAACTCGGATCGCTTTGCACATGGGACTCACAGAAACCCAAAACTGGAAGGACCCTTAAAAATCACCTCGCTCAACTCCTCACAAAGAAACAGACCCTCTGAGGATCGCTATTTGGCAGCCAAGGTGATGGAGAAGCAGAGACGATGCCAGAGGCGTGCCAAGGCCTTAGATTAGCTGTTGTGTGCTTCTTAGCTTGGCAGCTGAGGAGGATTGGCGTGCCTTGGTACCCTGAGGAGGTTTTGGATAGATAGTGACTCTCCTCCAGGAAGCCCTGGGCAGTGCTTGGCCCCAGCAAACGGTCGCCGCTGCATTGGAGTGGGGGCGGGGGTCCTTCCCGTAATCCTTAGTACTGAGAGGATCTGGCCAGCAGATGGCGCTGCAGGGATTCAAACTGAAGCTCCCTGCTCCAGACGCATCTCCTACAGGCCTAGGATGCATAAATCCCCCTGTAGGAGCTGCTAGGAAAGAGGGCCGTGGATCCACCCTGCACTTCAGAACACCCAGACCCTGTGGGGAGCCCCAACCTAATGGGTGCTCTGAGGCAGGTACCAGCAGCCAGACTGCACAGGGCTTTGGATCAGACTCTGGACCTGGCCTAGCCCAGGAAAGAACAAAGGGGAAGCAGGAGGCCGTGGAGCAGCTGCTGTGTAAGACTGGCTGCCTGCTGTCCTGAAGGGGAGGCTCAGCCTGAGCTCCGGAGAACTGTCAGCAGGACGCTGCTCTCTGCCTGAGGTCTCCCTGGACCCAGCTCCCAGGGATCACTTTGAAGCTGTAGAGGGAGCATCCTCTAGAAAGAGGCAGAGAGCCCACCTTGGGATGGCTGATGCTTCTCCTTCCCTTAGGAACCATGAGAGCTGGGAACTACTCCAAGGGCTGCCGTTAGCATGATTTAATCAGTAGTTGAACTTGAACAGCGTGGATTTACAACGGTGTCTGATCTCTCTCTTTCTGTCCTCTATCTCTCTCTCAGCACCTCTGTCCTTTACATACAGTCTTCACACAGCCTTTCACAGCTACTTTCCCCTCTTCTCTTAGAAGCTGTGACCTATCTGTGCAGAGGGGCAGGCAAGGGCAGTGGCCAGTCCACAGTGAGCAGGCCAGGACCCACCCAGCAGAACCACTCTCTCTGTACTTCTCAGGGGCAATGACCGCTGCAGCCCTGTCCCCATTCTCTTCCCTTTCCCACTGCCAGAGGGCACTGTGCCACCTTTGCATCAGATTTAGAGATTCCTGCACTTGGCACTTGCTGAGCTGGGCCTTGCAGTCTGCTTGTCACCTCTCCTGGTCAGAGGGAACGATTTGCATACAGCAGCCTATGCGTCACCTCCCAAGAAGACCTCAGAGCTCTGGAGGCTGAGCTTTCTTTGAAGCCAGCACTACAGCTCCTGTACTGCAGCCTGAGCCCCTGAGGAGAGGAAGCGGGGCGGGGCCGAGATGGCTGTCTTGAGGCCTCTGCCCACGTACACCTGCAGGGGTTCTGAGAGACCCTGCCTGGGGGATGCTCCCCTCTCAACAGTATTTACCTTCCACTGTCCAGAAAACACTACACTACCCTCTGGGGGAGACTGAGTGTCTCCCAAGGGCAGGAGCCGAGTCTTACCCAACTCTGGCACACTATAGACACTCATAAATATTTGTTCAATTAATAAGCCACCAAATGAATAGAGAGGATGAATCATCTCTTGGATATGTTAATTGGATCTATTTTATTTAACAAGCCTTATGTAATACTTCTCTGGGCCAGAAACAGATTAAAGGTCTTTTTCAATATAAACCCCTATACCTCATAACAATCCTGTAAGATGGTCGCCTTTAACATCCTTCCTTCCAGCCCAGTGCTGTGGGTGCAGGCAGAGTATGTGGTGGGTTCAAGGTCAGGGTCTGCTGAGTGGCAGGGTCCAGGTGCTGATGCAGCCAGTGTGGCTGCCGGGTTTGGCTCCAAGTCATTCTCTGTAGTTGCTCTGGCCTTCTGCCTTCATTCCTCCCTGACTGAAAGCAGTCATGTATGTGCCACCGAAGGTGCAAGGGACAGGTGTGCAGAGTCTAAAGCCCACTTCCAGAGGCCAGCTTCCAGAGACGTTAGTAAGACCTTCTCCCGATGGTTCAGAAATGGTCAAATTAATTGATTTTACTAGACAAGCAACTAAGAGGTTGCTTTTCTTTTACCTCTGTGACAGGTAGATTGCATTTTTATTATGAAAACGAAGGATAAAGGAAAGAATGAAGGAAAGATGAGAAAATGGAAGAGAAGGAAGAAAATGAGGTAGGAAAGGAGGAAAGAGAGGACAAAACAAGAAAATAATGACCAGAAAGTGAAAGAGGGTGGAAGGAAAGGCAAAGGGAAGAAGGAATGAAGGAGAAGAAGGAAAGGTGAGTTGAAGGTGGGCAGGTAAATTGGTTGGCTTCTTTAATCCTGAGCACAGAAGGAAGGGTCTCCATCCCGAACAACATGGTTTCTCATCTGCCTGTTGCTTGGCACAGTGTCCCTGCCTAGAAGCAAGCAGCAATATTGGAAGTCAAGATCCAATATAATAATTGGCTTACAGATTGGAAGAAGGATAGATAGACTCTTCCATTTCCAAGATTCATTAGCCCGGCTCTCCCCATAATAGAAGGGCTTGCTCTATGTGTAAGCCATTTTCTAATCAAATTGGCATGCAGTCCGCACTCTGCCTGGAATAAATGGGCTGCTGTAAAATTGCTCTGCTTCCCTCTGCACAGGGCTGGAGTCAGACGAGATGGATTTTTTTTTCCTCATTGACACTTGGTCATCATGGACTCTTTGTTCGATTGAAGTAAAAAAAAAAAAAGAAAGAAAAAGAAAATGAAAAAGGTCTTGTTTTTTACATTTAACCAAACATCACTGTGACTTGTAGTTTGCACTATTCCCAGGGGATGTTTGTATTCCTTTGAGTGTCTTTGAAAATAGGAAGTACCTGTGTGGACTAGGTTGACACTGGAAATGTAGCAGGTGTATAAAACGTGGTGATATCACTGAGGGAAATGTGAAACATCCATGGGTTTGGGATCCATAAGTAAGAAGCCTGTAAAAGTTGGAAGAAGGGGCTAATATCATTTGGGTCTGAGTACAAATGCAGGCCTAGCACTTAGGTCTGTGTATGTGGGGAATTTTGTGGTCAAAACTGTGGTTCATCCCTCTAAAACTTAATCAGGGTTGAAAATGTCCAAAGGCTGTTTGGAAGCCTAAGATCCAAGTACATTTAACTGAGGGCTGCTAGTAATGCTGAGATGAAAGAGAATAATCTAAAAGTAAAATCCAATCAATAAGAGTCAGAGAGGGAATGGCAGCCTGTTGGGGCCAAGAGAAAAATGTTGGTGTTCCCTGAAGGAGAAACCTGTCTTTATTGGTTCTTTGTTTTTGTCTTGTCTGTCAAGTAAAATCATCTCATTCAGGATTCATTCAGGTTTTGATGGGGGTGATGTAGTCTGTATTACTGAAGAAATCTTAAGGGAGCATTAGCACTAAGGATTTTGTCTAGACAATAACTTTGTAGAGCAACTTGGACATGAGAGCTCTACATATCTGAGAATTCCCCATGGAAAGCTGATGTCGCTGGGTCCATATCACAGTGCAGAGGTGAACTTGTCTAATGTCTGCAGTTGCTACAGCTAGGAGTGTGTCTCTGCATTCAGGAAAATGTGCTTTTCCGGACTGGTAGGCAGTGCTTCCCTTGGGAACATGAGTGAGCAGGAACAAGAGGGTCACTTCCCTTGTATGCAGGCTCCCCTGTGCCTGTTTTCAGAGGTGCAGCTGAGGAGGCCAGCTGTGTCCTGCTATCTTCAGGTTGAGGTTGGGATGAGAGCCTCGTGGGTCATGAATGACACCTGCACATTCTGAAAGTGGCCAGAATATGCAGGAGACACTGAACAAGGGGCCAGCTCTACCTGCAGTAGCTCCAGTACACGGGGTGTGGAGCACGTGGGGGTTACTTCTGTCCCTGACAACATGAGGGCACAGAAGGTCATAGGGTAATACTGTGAGGAACTCTTTGAAGATAGTACAGTGCTCTGTAAAAACATTCAGCATGATTATAGGGGAAATGGGAAGGCGGGTGGGTAGGCTTTGAGTTGGGCTCACTGTGGATGATGGGAAGTCACTGTCGCAGACTGTAGCCACAAGTGTTGATTTCTCTGTACTGCACAGGTGAGGTGGAGATGCTGTTGCTAGGGGGACGGATGGTGGGAGGAAGTGTCCGTGCCACTGTGGGTTCAGGAGCAGCGTCCTCTACCACAGTGATTCACACCATTGTTCTGGGTCAGAGTCTTGGCTCTCCCCTTCCTAATGCCAGGCACCGAGCTCAATCTCAGTTGGTCTCTGAGGCAGCCTGAAGGCCTGAGCCTTCACTTCTGGAGACACCTGGAGCATCCCATTGGTGATCTTTGGTACCTGCTGCATGAAGACACAGAACTGGGGGGCTGTGGAGTGACCTCCTTGTGCAGGGGAAAAGAACAGAGGGGCTCCTAAATCCTATCAAAGATACTTCACACCAGTGCTCCTCTAAATCCAGCACACACAGGATCTGTGAGGGTGAGCGGATCCTTAGGAGGTGCAGAACCCTCTTCTGCTCATTTGGGGTGTGGGCTGAGTCTGTATCACTCAAGAACTTGTGGAAGTGCCTGGGCTTTATGTACTGCCCAGAGGTGGGCACCAGGTATTCTCAGGACACTCAGAAATGGTGTCTGGGTGTCTGCACCTTCCCCACCCCTCTCACCCTTGAGCCGGCCCATTTTTCCTGGTTAAAGGATTCTACTTCTCCTTGTGATTATTCCTCATGATGCCTATTATGTTATTCACTTAAATTAAATAAAATGCACCCTATCGAATGCACTGCACACAAAAAGAATATTTATTTGAATATTAAGTACAGATAAGACTTCCCCTGGGATTATTTCTGAGCACATTTGCAGAATTTAATTGCAAGGTTTTTCCTACTCAGTTTCTTTCAGAACGCTGCTTGTGAAAATATTTTCTTTCTGTAGGTAAAGCTCTGCTCTGTTGGTTTATTATTATTATTATTTTAAATCTGAAGAGCTCTCTGAGCTCAGTCATTACTTCCAGCGTCTAATTAATACTGATGATGACAAAGCAAACAGCCGGATGACCTAGATTTCCCTGTGAAATTGCCTCTGATTTCCATGCAGGCCTGGGAAGTTTGGAGAACCTCCTCCTTTGAGTCAGGAATTCGTAAGTTTGGAGTTTTAAGAACTCTTCTTTTTCCTGAAGCGTTCGTCTTCCAGAGGGATTTCCAGGAAGGGTGCGAATACATGCACACACACACACATACACACACACACACACACACATACACACTTGCACACATAGCGGCACTGGCAACCAACTCTGAGCCAGCCCTCTCAGACAGCTGAACTGGAAAATTAGAAAATGAATACTCCTCCAGCGCTCAGGCTACAGGATCATTCCCATTTCTTAAACGATGACATTTTGTAAAGTACTAGACATCAAGAAGAGAAAAAAATAACCTCATAGAGTGGAGTAAAGATCTCTTCCCATGCAGGAGCCAGCTTCTCTCAGAGAGCAAGTTCTGGAAGGTCCATGTTGGGAGCTCAGGCCAAAAAGTCACTCACGTCCCTGTTTCCTTCTCTAGAAAATCATTCCTATGGGACTTAGCTCACCTGGCTTTTTTGAAATACTGTCCTGGATGTTGCTACATTGTTTATTTCTGATGGCATTCCTCACAGACCAGAGGCTTGAATGGTTTGTGTTTCAGCACAGAACTTTGAGAAGCACGAGCCAGGTGGCAAAATCATAATTTCTCATTGTTGTGGTTTTGTTTTCCTGACATCAAAGCACTTGTGAAATCGTTCTGAGCCATTGTGTCCTTACCAAAAAATAAATAAAAATCACAACACAAATAAAAATACTGGATTAAATTTCCTTTCTTGCAATGAAAAGGTGCCTATAAAGTGTGATATGCTGAGTATCACGTGTTCTTTCATTTGCTTCCCAAATATTACCTCAGTGTCATGCTTTAGACTTAGAATATCTCCTAAAAGTCCCAGATATTCAGAACAGGGTCTTTAGGGTGGTGCTAAGATCATGATAAATCATAACATCCTATGCGAATACAAAAAAAAAAAAGTCAAGTAAAATATCTTAACTTGAAAATATCCTGAGAGCTTAGTCTATCCAAGTGGATATATGCAAACTACATGCAAATCACCTGCCTGGCCCACTCTATTTTTTCACACCTTTGGATGTAGAGAAGGTCATGACGGGAAAATCCAAATTGAGATCCAAGTTGAGATGTTCATTACTGGTGTAACGATGGTCCCAGGAGACTGGTTCAGGGAAATATGCCAAACCCTGTTAGTTCCTCAGGACCTTTGACTGAAAAGTTTGAATTTGCTTGGTCTAAGCGTGAGGCTGGGATAGGACCTGAGGACAGCAGTTACAACCCTTGATAGTGGCAGAAAGGAATGGTGATTGGCTCTGCATAGGAAACAAAGAGAAATCATCTTTATAATAACCTCAATTGGTTTCTCCAGCCTTCCTCTGCTTCGGTTCACAAAATACCTTATTAAATCTGGAGAATAAAAATGTGCCTGGGGTAATGGATTATTATTAGAATAAATAATAGGCAATATGTTTCCCCCACCTTGCAAGAGATCAGTGGCAAAGACATTTTTGTTTTGTTTTGTTTTGTTTTTCCCTAAGGTGAGTACACGTGTCTGAACAGTCAGGGGCTGCCCGTTTGTCCCAAGACCAACATCAAGCCTGATATTCAAAACTCTAGCGGACAGATTTTCCGGGCAGCAGAGGGAAGCAGAGGCTGGAGAGGATCCCCGGGCACATGCTGCTTGCGGCTGCCATGGCTGTCACCTCACGTCTGGTGTTGGTCTCCATAATCCCCCAGCCCAGGGAAGCCTGTTGCAACTTATAGGATTCTTCTGTGTTGAAGGGAGTCCTTAACACTTGGCAGAAAAAGTGTAAGCAAGCATGTTCTCCGAGGAAAACAGCTTTTGAAGACCTATAGCTTGAGGTTTCTTGAAGTTCTAGGGCCACTCTGACCTAGAGTAGCCCTTTCGTCACACGACTGATACTTGGATCTCTGCTGACTTCACGTCCAGCAGAGAGACCCTCTCCCAGAGGCACTGATGTCACCAAGTGATTTATTTTAAATTTCTTTTTTTTCTGAGACAAGGTCTCGCTTTGTAGTTCAGACTGGCCTTGATTTCACTTTGTAGCCCAAGCGAACCTTAAACTCACAGCAATCCTCCTGCCTCTGCCTCCTGAGAGCTGGGATGACAGGCGTGAGCCACCAGACCCAGCACTGTGGTATGTGGTACTGATTGCTGTTGGGCGTGAGTCTCCACACCCAGTATTGTATGTGGTTACTAGGGGATGAACCCGGGCCCTTGGGCTTACAAGACAGGAGTTGGAACCAGTGAGCTAAATGCCCAGCCCCCAAGTGACCTTGTTTAAATGAGTGGGGAGCACAGTGCTAACTTGTGTGCTACTTGGAAGGCATGTCATGGCCCCTTCAACTACACAAACCACTAAGTCTTTAACATTTTACTGTGGGGTCAGTAAAGTACCTCAAAGTACTGTAGCCATAAATTAAATATGTTAGAGCTTTCAGCATCTGGATCTATCTCTTCAAGTTTACATATAACATCAAATTCATTATTATTATTTTTTTGTTCTAGTACTTACCCTTGCTAAGCACTCTCCTCTTCCTTCCACCCCTAAAAGCTGGCAGTTTTACAAAACCAAACAAGATTTTAGCAGCAGATTCTGCCAAGGTTGAAACGAAAATGTTATTGGGGAGCTAGGCATACCCCCCACCTTTTCTCTCCACGGCATTTTCTTCATCGATACAACTTGTGCTGGCATCGTTAATTTATTGTGACCTGCTTTGACTCTGTGTTATGATTTTCTGTTTTTATTTTAGTCTTTTATCACTCCCCACTTTGTTTTCAGAATTGTAGTCCTTATTTTTGTCACACGCTTTGCTCCTCTCTTATACCAAAACAAACAAACAAACCTGCTACTACAGGTAAAAATCTGTATTTGCTTATCTGATATAAAGTTTCTGTTGTTTGGAATCAGAGGACATGCTTGCATTGTAGGTTAAATTTTCAAAAACAAGTGGGAATAAAACTATTGAAGAGATTGAATTCTATTCAGAGCCTATAGGACTGTAAACTTTTTAAGTTTTTGCATGTATTTTTACCTTCTATTCAAGAGAAGCCATACAAAAATCCATAGTGTCCCTAAAAATTGGCATTGCTCCTTTTCTGGATATTTGCTTTGGGTTTACCCTTTTGGTGCTCTGAGGAGATGTTTTGTTTTTCTGTCCCTGGTACTGGGGATCAAACTCAGGACTTTGCTGCCACAGAGCTACATCTCTAGCCCCTGAGGAGACATTTATAGCTACCATTAATAGTATGACTGATTGTGAAAAGCTACACCTGGATGTGATGCCCTATATCAAGTATCTCATTTAATTATCACAATAGTCCTACAGCTAAGTAAGCTGGGTGCTTAAATTATATTCTTATTGGTCCTGATTGTTTGGACCTATAAAAAAGGAATAAAGATGACAAGAAATAGAAGTTATCTAAATGAAAGTGTTAATGGTTTATTTTAGTGACGATGGGCCCTGATGTTCTCCCCGATGGGTCTATGCTAGGAAGGTGTGACCCTTCCTCCGTATCTTTGAGTTGTTAGATTTTCAGGAGACGATCAACAAATTACAGTAAGTGTGCATCCTCTGTGAGAATAATCACCAGCCATGCTCCCTCAAAGATTATACTGACTCTTCCACCATTCTCCAAAAAAGAATTAATCACTTCAAACTTTCAAGGAAACTATTGCCCTTGAATGTTTCAAAACAGAGAAATCTGAGGCTCAAAAGTGTCATTAATTGAGCCCAGAATTAAGCTTTCTTGGGGGAACCTAGCCAAGATTTAAACTTGTTAGTTTAAATCCAAGTCAGTGTAAATCCCCAGTCAGCTGACCCAGTGTTCCTTTTGAAAATTTCCTTTCTCTTGCATCCATTTTACCCAATGCTAGCATTTGTCGAATTCTTTAGTGTGAATTATTTAGCAACTTAAATGGATTATCTTATATTATTCTCCCAAACAACAACAGCAAAATTAAAAGGAAAACACTGGGCAAGTGTCAGCTTCTCTCCCTTATACAGAATGGGAAAGTGAGACCAGAGAGATGACTTAACATGGCTGATGAAAACTAGATGACGTGTAAAAACTGGACTTGGGCAAACCAGTTCCTGAGCCTCCAGTTTTCACTGAGGAGAAAAGTAAACATGCGGAAGGAGTCGCTAGGTGGATGTCAGACACATCTATGGCAGTGGAAGTTAGCCCATTGCAAACAGCATCAAGAATCCAGCGGTGCACATCTGTCCATGTAGGAAGGCACATCGTTTAGTGCACACATGCTTTGCTGTAGAGAAGCACAAGTGTGTGAATGCCACTCTGTCTGGGAAAAGCAGCTAAAGAGCACCTGCTCATAAAAAAAATGGGTCATGGACTGGAGAGGAGGGTTCAGGATGGAGGTGTCTGTGGACTTGGCTGGTTTCACTGATGCTGGGTACTTAGTACAACTGTAAATTATCATTCTGAGTGAATTTAACCAAGCCATGGGCATAATGATTCACTTTCCAACATGTCCTCGCTTTTTGATTTTTGGAATTCACTCAACTTTACTGTCTGTTTTCCCACCTGTAAAAGAAAGTTAAGGCCACTATGTGCTTATAAAATCATTGCCCAGCTTCATCCTTTGACTGTGCTTAGAATATTTTCTGGCATGTTATAGACATCATGTACATTTTAATCACCATTAATACAACATTCATTTCATCAAAAATTGACTAACTAGTTTCCAGACAACATAGTTAAAATGGACCAAAGGTAAAGGTTTTGCAACATGGATGTATTCCCCCAATCCAGTATTCTGCCTTATGCTTTGCCATGCCCATGATTCTCTTCTCTGCAATCTGGTCTTCCCAAGCACTTGGGCAGGTCCGCCTTCCCAGATGCTATCCACCCACTAAGGGTAGATCAAGGTTCTCATCTCCAGAGATGCCTGACTCATGTCTGACTGTTTGTCCCAGGAAAGGGCAGGCTTGGTGTTGCTTCTCTCGGGCTCTGTGTTGTCCTGTTTTCCAGTTATGACCCTGTGTTACCATTTTCATGTTATTCCTCTCTTTTCCTCCTGTGATTCTTCTTCCTCTTCCTCTTTTTTTTTTTTTTTTTTTTTTGAGACAGAGTCTCACTTCATAGTCCAGGTTGGCCTTGAACTGAACCTCCTGCTTCTGCCTCCCAAATGCTGAGATTATAGGCATGCACCATCACCCCTGACCTCCTCCTTGATATATTTTGAAAATGTATCATGTGTCATCCCATTTGCACTATTTGTAACAGACAGATAGCATCTACTCAGAATATGTATGTGAAATGGATATAAAAATCTTGAAATGCACTTTGAAAAAAAACAAACCTTAATGTGCTCATGTTAGGTACTCTGTAGCATGTGTTTATGGAGACTAACATGTTATTTCAGAAGAACATACTATGACGGAAAAATTGAGAAAATCCACAAAAAATACACAGCTACCTCTTGAGTTGGACTATTAATTTCTATGGTATCAAGCTTCTCAGGTGTCCTTCTTCATAATGATTGTCCTAAAAACTGGAATTTATAACTGCAATACAAACAGGAAAACCAGGGGCTCAGTGTATCCATTTGTCTATTGTCTGTCTTCTCACCACTTTTGTTTGGCTAGGTTTTTGTTTGTTTGTTTGGTATTGGGGATTGAACTCATGATCTTGCATTTGCAAGGCAGGTACCAGAACCACTTAGCTTCTCACTCACTTTTGATTCCTGCTTTTCTCAGTTCAAGTAAATCTCCTAACAACCAGTCCCCACTTTTCTTTGCCCTCCTTCACATAATCAGTTATCATCCTTCCAAAATCTCACTGAGTACTTCACACCTTTCCCTAGTTTCTTCTGTGTATGTTTTTCATTTTTTTCCCATATACACTCTGTTAAAAAGAAAACAGAAAGGAATTAAAAATACTACAATGTTTTTGGACTCTCCTGAGTAAGAGCGTTGTCTGCCCTCTGTGGTGGGAGCAAGTCAGCACTGACCCTGGGGCACTGTGCTCGCCATTGTCCTTGTGAGCATGCTTGTATTTTCCCACCTGGAAAATGAGATCTTGCTGTCTCTTCCCTGCTGCCTCCTCAGGACCTAGAATCTCCATATCCAACAGTCCCTTAATGCACACACAGGAATTAGTGGGTAGACAGACAAGTGTATTTCACTTCCGAGTATTGTCATTCTTGCCTCTAGAGGCTGGCAAGCCTCAGTATTCTTTGCAGAGCTCGGTGGAAGCTTGGGCTGGTAATAAGGTCAGGTTAAAGTGAGAGGCACAGCTAGGAGAGAACTCAAAGTCAGGAGAAGGAGAGAAAGGTGTTGATCTCATAAACTGTCTTTTGCCCACTCGGCTAGAGGAAGCCTGGCGATGGAGGAAGATGAATTCTTGCTATTAAACATCTCCTTCAACCAGGAGAGCACAGGGTCTCAGGCTGAAGTTTATTGCTTCAGTTTCTAACCTTTCATAAGTGCTTACTTGGCAGCCCTATTGAGAATGGTATTTGATTCTGGAAGCATCTTCAAGGAGCACGGCCCAACCTTCCACTTTCCCTTTTTCATTTAGGCCATAAAATATATTGGTTTTGTGCATTACTGCCATGGGAGGAGAAAAAATACCACATGTTAGTTTCCAAATGAAATGACATTTAGTAAAGTGTACATTTAAGATATTTCTCAGAGCTGGCTTTTAAAAAGTGCACAGCAAGGGTCTTTCTTCATCATATAATATAGAGTTATAGGTGCCTTTTTCGCTCTAAACTTTCTTCATTTTTTCCCCCTTTGGTACCGAGGATCAAACTTAAGATCTTGGGCTTGCAAGTCAGGGGCCAGAACCACTGAGCTAAAATCCCTAGCCCTAGAGGCTCATTAAATCTTGCAATAACTTTGTGAGTCTCCCAAGCATTGTTACATCCCATTTGGAATATTTTGTGATTAGCATATTTGCAATAAAGACCCAGACCCATGATGGATGGGTTTCAACTGACTTTAGCACTAACTTTCAGGGTGGTGAGAAGGAATCATACATTTGCCCTCGATGGCCCCTAGTGGAGGAAGGAGAGCTCACTGGCAACTTGGCACAGAACATGTATATATCACCGAGTTAACCCTCAGTCTGGCCAGGAACTCCCATTCCAATCCAAAAGGCAAGGACAGATGTAGACACTTGTAGGCTGTGGGTAGAGGGTGATGGTAGGGCCACCAACTCTTAAATAATTTATGGAACTATAAAGGAATGGGGCCCAAAAGGAGACACAAGACAATGTCACTATATACAGGTCAAACAATGTGGAGTATTCTGCAGAAATAATTTAACAAACAAAACAGGGCCACTCCAAAGATGACCTGGAATGTCTTTTCAATGGGCCTCAGATCTCACTTTCCTGGATCTGTTTCATTGGAAGGACCACAGAGCTGCTTATTTGCCTACTGTCAGGATCCACGTTCCTTATCCTCTGTAGCCTGAATAATAGAATACGATTTCTCTTCTCACTGCATAAATGTTATCCTTGGGCTTCTCTGTATCTGTGAAAATGCTGTGATTTTTTAAAAGGCAGACAGGAAGAATATTAACCTTGTTATAATTTTTTAAAATTAATGAAATAAAAGCTGTAACCAACACTGCAACTTTTTCAGAGGCTCCTGTATTTTGATGAGGCCATAATACGTAAAGGTTTTCTCTTTGTAGATACACGGCGTATCATTAAGGGGTTACTTGAAAGCTATAGATAGGAATGAAGAAGAAAAGGTGGTCATCACTATAACTGCAATACTCAGTTTTATGTTTTACATTTAGATATGGGGCTAATTTTGAGTTCATTTTCATAGCAGATGTGAGGTTTGGGACAAAGTGTGTGTGTGTGTGTGTGTGTGTTTGTATACATCCAGATGACTCTCTGGATCTAACATCTTTTGTCTTTAGTTATATCACTTTTCGTGTGTTTTAATGTGGTTATCATACAGATATTTCTCTCGTTGTACAGAGAATTAGTGTTTCACCTCACAAGTTGAATGTAGAAATATTAGCAACCACATTTATGAGGTAGATTGCAGTGATTATTGCTCAATATCTACATATATCAAAATATCAATTTAGACATTATAAACACAGAGAAGTTCAATCAATAAGTTTATGTCACTAAAAATGGGGAAGCAAAACCTTGATTATTGTGTATGTTCCTCCCCTCATCTCTTTATGTTGTGTTTGTCTGGTGTTCACACAAGGGGAAGCCCACCAGGCAATGTTGCCTTTTAAAATTTAACTCATTATATATATTTTAATGAGTTAAAGAGGAGTACACTTATCTTTTCTATTTATACCTTTATTTACCATTTCCATTTATATACTTTAATTCTTATTGTTACAGGTTTCTTTCAGACATTATTCCTTTTGTAAAATTTCCTATACCAATTATTTGTGAGCAGGTCTATTGGCAATGAAATGTGTTAGGTGCCTCCCTATTTAACTTTTGTTTGCTTTCTTTCCCTTTGCTCTCCCTACCCAAGTGACTGAGATAGAACCTACAGCCTTGCCTACTCAAGGCCAGCCTTCTGCCTCTTAGCTATGCCCCCAAGCTATGTCCTTCCTTTGTAAAGACTATTTGCATTGAATTGTATTCCAGACCGATAGTTTTTGATTCCAGCAATTAAAAAATGGTATAGTACTTTCTTCCAGCCTCCTTTATTTACGTTTTGTTTTATATTAGTTTTAAGAAGTTCAGTTATTGAGCTCTTGTTCCTTTTAATTACCATATCATTTTTTTCTGGCACCTTTTAGTTTTCCTTTGAGATTCTAGCAATCTGTTTGTAATATATCTGGAGGTGGAGTTCTTCGAGCTTAAAACTATAGGATTTCATATCTACTTGAACTTGCAGGTTTATATCTTTTGTCAAGTGTAGGGGAGGCTTCAGTCATTACTTCCGCGAATAATTTTTCTGCAGTGAGCTGTCACCTTTATGCTCTTAGAATTCTGCTGACCCAAGTGACATGAATTCTGCAGGTCCCTCAGTTTTATTTCTTTACTTCTAATCTTAAGTCTCTCTTGTTTAGATTGGATATTTTTCATTGATATGTATTTTTGCTCAATGATTTTACCCTTCTGCTTCTGTTATACATTTGAATTCATTCCATTTTTTAAAATTTAGGTTTTTTTTATAGTTCTAAAACCACTTGTTTGTTTTGCAAACTTCCTGTTCTTTGCTGGCATTGCCAGTGTTTGTGGCATGCTTTTTTTCTCACTTCGTGGGATATTTTTCTAATAGCTGCTTTAAGGTCTTCACTCCAGCATTCCAATAGGTGTAACATCTTGGTGTTGGTGTCTGTGACGTCATCACTGGGTGACGAGATGTTCTGCTTCTTTGCGGGCTGAGGGATTTGGGTTTGTGTCACAGACATGTTGTGAGGTTCTGCTGCTGTCTGAACACTGTGGCAGCTCTGATCCATCTGTTGGAGCCAGCAGTCAGTCCCTTTGGGAGCAGACAAAACATACTCACCTCTCCACTGCGGAGTTTGCTACAGTGTCAGTTCTGGTGCCACCCCCTGTGCAGCCATAGCTGGACGTGGCCAGCTTGTGTGCCCAGTCTGAGGCTGAGCAGTGATCTGCCCCTTAACTTAGTTCTCGAAGTGTCTTTCTGTGTCTTGCTCTTTGCTGAGACATACTACCCAACACCACCCGCGAATTAAAAAAGGACAGGTTCATTTTGACTCAGTTTGTTGCGGTTCCAGTCCATAGCGGGCTGCCTGCAAGGGCAGCCTGGCAGTGGAAGCTAATAGCTTAAAGGCATGGCGGTCAGCAGGCAGAGAGCTAGATCTCTTCCGGGCCACGCCCCCAACAACCCACCTCCTCCAACCAGGGTTCACCTTTCAAATCACACTGAGCTGTAAATTCATCAGTGGACAAATCCAGTGATAGGTATCATGCTGCATGATCCAATCATCCAATCACCTCCCAGAAGCCCTGCCTGTAAGTGTAAGAGGACATCTAGCTGTATACCATAACGAAGTGTAAGGTATGGTTTTAAAGTCGGATTCCCAATGCAGCTCAGAAGTGATTTCAAGTGTCCTTCAAAGGACTGTGTGGGGTGATTTCTCCAGATTCTTTACTCTCCAGGCCCCTCAAGTTTACTTTCGTGTCTTAGACTTCCATCTGTTTTGTTCTCCAGCTAGCAAAGTGGTCCTTTCTAGGTACTGGTCCCTAGTTTTGGGCTTTCATTTGGGGCCCAGTTTCTCACATCCTACAAGGTGGTTTGTTTCCTTTTTGTCAGATGTGAGCTGTCTGCTGTGACCACTGTCGCTCTGTGTTGTCGTCCTAGGCCCGGACCGGGAAAGTGAGTATGCAGAGTCACCACTTAGACTCCAGGGAGCATTTCGAGAATCGTTCCATCTTTAATGCAAATTCAGTTACTTTTATAATAAACGGTAAAGGGCGTAAACATACAAGTGGGGACGGTCTCGGATTGGTTGAAGCATGCGCAGAGGTGGGTTGTTGATTGAAGAGGCAGACCTGCTTTTGGCTGAGGTGGAGTCGCAATGAGGTAGAGTCACAATCAGCGAGCCTGGCTTTCACCTACAGCTCTGGCCACTGATTGTACTAGCTTGAGATGGCCTTGAGGCTGTAGCAACATGGGGAGTCGCCCTTTTCCCACTTTTCTGAGCCTTAAGATTCCCCCTCCCTTTTCTCAAGGCAGAGCTAGAGAACTGCTCCTGGAACTATGTACGTGATCATTGGCTATGTGTCCACATCTAGGTTGCTGCTGCTGCAGCTGTGTGTATGTGTGTGTGTATGTGCGTGGAGGGGGGGGGCTGTCTATTCCACACATTCTACCCAGATCATAAGGCTATATCCAGCCTGCAGACCTGGTGAAGGGTCTTTACTCCATTTTATGCAGAACAAAACCTTAGCATATACTTTCTTTATTGTGATAAAATATACCTGAAATAGAATTTACCACTTAAATCATCGCAACGGGCCCGCTTTGGCTGTAAGTACCTTCAAAGTCTTGCACAATTCTTGGGATCCACTTCGAGACACCCTACAGTAAACCCGTCCACATCATGGAGTCTTTCACATTTCCCTTTCCCTCAGCTTCTGGCAGACACGAAGCCAGTTTCTGTCTTCCCGGATTTGCCATCTTCCAATTGTATCAATTTATGGAGGTATAACTTCAGGAATGTAAAGTTACCTATTTCAAATAAAATTCAGGGTGGATTTTTATTTGTGTTTATGGAATTGTACCCATATTCTTTTAATAGTTTTGAATATGTCTTCCCAGTGCTTTTCTCTTTGTTTTATTGTATCTTTTTTCAATTTCTTTAGTGATCTAACAAAAAGGGAACCATAAAATTTGTGCGCTGTTGTAGCTCCTTTCCTAAAAGCTAAAGAGTATTTTTGAACACTTTCAATGTCTTCATCAAAAGCAAGATTTTAAGGACTTGTGCTGGTCCATAATGTATCTGTCATCTATTTTTAATTATTTTAAACATAGTATAATGTTGACATTTTCATTCCTAAATTAATGAATAAGAACATAAACACTTGGGTATGTCTTTGCTTCTTTTCTTTTCTTTCTTTCTTTTTTTTTTTTTTAATTTGAGACAGGGTCACACTTTTGTAGTTCAGGTTGGCTGTGAGCTCAGTCTTGAACTCACAGCAGTCCTCCTGCCTCTGTTTCTCAGGTGTTGGGATTACAGGGGTCAGCCACCATGCCCGGCACTGTGGTATGTGGTGCTGATTGTTGGTAGGCATGAGTCTGCACACCTGGCATTGTTGTATATGGTTACCGGGATTGAACCCAAGCCCTTGTGCTTGCAAGGCAGGCACTGGAACCACTGAGCTAAATCCCCAGCCCTTTGCTTATTTTCTTAAGAGCTGGTCTCAGTGGCCATTTTTTTTAGGTTTAAGATATAGTGAAGCACTGATACATAGGTTTTGAGTTCTGGTGCATCTTAAAGAGTCTTATTTTTGTTTTTGTTTTAGAGAAAGTAAAAAGAAACTTTCAATACAAAATGCATAAAGTATACATCAAAAGTTGGTTTCTAAATCTTCTCATCCTTTAGGAAAAGTTTCAGAAACTTACAGTACACTGTCAGGGGCTGGGAGTCAAAAGTGTTCTCATTGGATAAAAAGACAACTAGAAGGATGCCAAATAAG
This sequence comes from Petromus typicus, assembly GCA_004026965.1. Lineage (NCBI taxonomy): Eukaryota > Metazoa > Chordata > Mammalia > Rodentia > Petromuridae > Petromus > Petromus typicus. Next base: position 37,554 of record PVIR01002034.1, read on the forward strand.
TTGGAACTGCAAACCTACAATGCATTTCTGGCCTTTGTATTAGAGGTAGAGTCCAGCAGTCCCCAGATATGAAGAGGAACCATACACCACTTAACTTGGCAACTTCACGTCTCAGCCATAGCCTTTGTACAGTCACGAAATCCTTTCCTTCCCAGCCTTCTTAACTCACATGTTGTTTCTTCTGCTTGGAAAATAAAGGATATGGTGACACTTATGAAGCATCCTTGGATGTTTAGAAAAGCATGTTGGTAAGACAAAGATACTGGGCATCTGTTTGGTTAATTTCTGTTTTTGGAACTATGGCAGTTGTTGCCAGCAGATGAAGGGTTCTTTTTCCCATGCGAATGTTGCTCTCAGCATCTACCTGAATGCTGTCCAATTGGCAGTTACTACTGTCCTATTAGAACTGGACTATACCACATGACCCATTTGCCCAGGCATATAATTGACATAACTAGCCTTTAAGACAAGAGAAGATATAGGTGGTATTATCATTGCCTCATCACAAGCAACTCAATTCAGCCATTAGAGAAGATTGTCTACAGCTGCTAGTCATGGCATGATAGGTTTCACACCAGAAGTGGGGCCCTCACCGCACAAACACTTTGCCCCCCATGTTCTCTGTCCCATGGATCTCCTCCCACTTTAAGCCTCCCACTCATCCCAGTCCAAGTAAAGTCTAGGCTTTGTAAACCCAGATAATTTAATTAAATAATGAACAAATTCTGATTTTCCTTTGAGTCCAGAGATGATGAGGAACTATTTTCTTTCATGCTCTTTCTTTTTTTTTTAAATGCAGGACTTGCTGACTTTTCCCATTTTTTCTTTCCTTTTTAGGTTTCAAGGCAACAGATGAATTGTGAAAGGGAGCAGCTAAGGGTAGGTGCACTGGTTTTTAGAATGCTTCCTCGTTCTCATTTCTGTATGATAAGCAAAGATTTCCTTGTCTCTCCCAAGACACAAGGTCTAAATAATAGGTTTCATCTAAGACTGGTAGAGTTGAAAATATTTATCCCAGCTAATTTAGTATTGATTGAGCTGGTAAATACAGTATATCTTCTTTTGAAGTGCCATTATAGTAGCTATGGATTTTTTGATTTAGATTCTGCAATAAATACTTCTCTTCTGGAATTTGGTTGATATCATTGTACTTTTTCTGTGTACAACATGAGGTCTAAGTAATAACAAAGGTCAAAAGGATGCCCTGCTGCCTTCCTAATGTGAACACTGGCCTTTTTGCTGAAGTGGCTAAAATGCACTTGCGCTGTGGGTTAAGATGAATGAACAACTCATATGTCAAGGGCATTTTCTACAAGAATTCAAATCATCCACAGACCTTTCGATTTTAGCGGTGTGTGTGTGTGTGTGTGTGTGTGTGTGTGTGTGTGTGTGACAGAAGGAGCCATTCCATTCTCAAGTGTATTGGATATGAAAAGTGTTCCCTCGGTCGAGAGAACTGATAGCTTGCAAGTGGAGTTGGTGATATCGTTCTGCATTTCACAGCCTCTCGGTATAACACCCTTCTTGCATGAGCGTGGCACTTTAAGAAATATCAGAATTCCTCGATCCTGTGCCCCTTGTCCATTTGTTTATTTTTAATACATTTATGTTTGGGGCAGGGGGAGTTTGCCTTTATGATTGATCTGTAGTGTCACTGGTGGAGTTTTGTGATTTTTACTGGGAAATGAGACTGAGATTTGTGTTTTCTAACTGTTATGAAAGTGAGAAAAATCCACTGCTTTACAAACTGCAGCAGTGAGGTTTGGGGTTGGGGGAGCACTGGTCCCCAAGATGTCTCATAAGAATAATTTATTACACAAGACTAATGCCTTCCTGTATGGCCTTGTTATATTTCAAAGCATCTGCTTGCAGTGATCTCAAGATGGCAATGATCTTCAGGGCTTTCTCTGTTTTGTGGTTGCTGTTGGCATCGGGTTTGTTAAGTCCTTATATAAAACAAACAACAGAAGCCAGTTGCATGAAGCTTAGGTTGTGAGCTGAGATTTCTTTTCCTTTTATGCATAAGTATTTTATGTGCTGTCCCAGCATGGCCCCCTTGATTAACCTTTCATCTCTATCCACTGCACTCCTAAATACCTGTGCCAACATTGGTTCTGACTCCTTCATGAAACAGCCTTCAAGATGTTTTAAGCTTTCTCTGAGCTCTCTGATTGCTTTTCCCCTGCAGTCTGAATTACTGGTTCATCCTAGTAAATAATGTATTGCAACTTCAGATTTCTCTTCCTGTTTGGAGAGGGACGATGGCCAGAACTAGGTCAGTGCTAGATAAAGAGAAACGTGTGCTTTTTGTCTCCAGAAGGACCTAATAAGTTCCTGAGAATTAAGATAATGTTGACATCTCTGTTGCAAATGAGGCTCCCCTGGCAAATGCAGGGTGCAGAAGTTGAGGAAGTGGTTGTGGTCTGAGGAGTTTTTTTCTCATTCATGGGGACAGTGCCATAGGGCATGGCTGACCAAGAATGGAGCCCTCCCTTCCTTGCTGAGTGTACTCAAGCAGTGGTTGGAGGTAATGGGTCATTATTTTCGCACCTGGTGCTGCTCCTGTATTCCCCTTAGCACCATCTTTAGCATCATGGGCTTTTGCTTTATTTAGTATTGCTGTTGTAGTTGTTTTTGCATTTTAAACTAATTTGTGTCTTGAATCAATAGATAACACATTTGGATGGATAAAACATAGGTTTAGGTGGTTCAATTTAAATGGTACCAAAGGGAATGCTATAAAGTTTTCACTTCTCATTTGGTTTAGCTACCCAGGTCCCATCTGGAAGACCCTAATGCTGTCTTTTTTATTATAGGACACTTATCTTTGATATCTCTGTTTTGTTGTGGATATTTTCTTCCTTTTCCTCCATTTCCTGTTCCCTTCCTGTATTTCTCCCTTCCTCACTTCGCTGGTTTCTCTCCTGTATATGTTCAGCCCTTCTACTGTCTCAAAAGAAATTATTTTAAGGCAATTTTTTTTTTAATTTGTGGGAGGCATTTCATGTTTTAAAAGGGGTTTCTACCAGAAATCTGAAACTAAACGGCTAATATGCAGGCATCTCAATGAAATGCCCTCCTCTTCATTTCTCTATTAGTTATTAGAATCTTTCCACCACACTTAAAACATGTTTTAAATGCAGCAGTCCCTTGCTTTTCAATGTTTACTGTACAGGAAGAGTGCAGGTTGCTATGGTGGTGTCACTGTGCTGAAACTCATACATTAGTGCATCTGGGTATATTGTTAGAATTTATTGGTACAAATAGGTATTTGTGAGATGCACTCTCTACCCTTCTGGAAAGAGTAGATACTGCAGAGACAAAGCTGCCCCTTTCCCTTTGTGCACACAAACACACTATGTAGGAATCATCACCTAAACAACCTGTTTATTATAGTCTCCTTTATTCTCCTCACAAATCAGAATGATTTTTTTGAAAATGGATTCTGTAATGTGTTTGTTCTGTATAAAATTAAGAGGTGTGAGAAAAATTCTGTGATTAATGAATTTCAGAAAATGCAAATTTAAATAAAATTTAATGAAACTATAACTGTTGGACTTCTCAGAGGTTTAATATTCAAAGTGCTATAAAGAGATGCACATAATAACAACCTTTTTGAAACTTAGTTTGTCATTGAACTCGGTTGCAGAACATACTATGAAAAAGACTTGAAAACTAGGAATTCTGTGTGAAAGCTACAGAAAAGCAGATTAGGAGGTATTTAAATAATGAAAGCATGTATTCATCTTCCAATTTAAGGGAAAATTCTGGGTTTTTGATATTAGGGCAGCAGTTTGAAATTTATATGTTCCCTGTGCCCTTTCTTCTTTCAAAATGGCTGCCTCTCTCCCAATACCACTTCCTCATGTGACCTGTCTCATAAGAATTCAAGGAGAAGATAAGCTTTCCACTAATGATTTTTGAATTTTATTGGAAGAAAAAAATCATTCCCAGAAGCCTTCTCTGCAGAATTCTCTGAGATCTCATTGGCAAGTCTCTACATCAATCACTGGCAAAAGGATGTAGGATTTCTGTGACTGACAACAACAGTCAGAATTCATCCCCAGAAGCAGGGCATTGTCACTATCATAGGAATAGCATTGTCTTAAAGAAAAAGAAAAAGAGGGAATGGGGATGGTGTATTCACCCTTTTGAGTTAAGTATTAGTTATTGTGCACATTGATGGTGAATAAACTATACAACAGAAAGTGTGTTCTTTCTCCCTTCCCCAGGTTTTCTCTTTCTACTCATACTGTGAACCCAGCCATCTTCTCAGCCTGCATTTCAAATTATCTACCGTGTGCATGGTGGGGAGAGGGTCCATCAGAACACAACAAGGATTCCATAGATGAAGTATTCCTAGTCTTATTGGCTATACATATCAACCTGCCTTGAGATCACTACTAATCAACTGTCAGCCAACTGCTAACCAGTGTTAATCACTGCTAATTTACTGATCATGCTGGTAATAGTTGTCTAGTTGACCTAACCCCACTATCAACATCTGTCTTTTTAGTATGTGGAATCAACAGATTGACAAACAACTAACAGAGAAATAAAGAGAGCTTAGTGTCTCTCCTTGGAAGGCTTACATGGGCATAAGGTATAGGATTCAAATGCCTTCTTTTTATTTGATAACCATAAAATACTTTGTTAGAAAGGAATCTTTCATGCTATAATTTGTTTTTAGACTTGACATACAAATTAAATTGGAACATCACTGCACAGACAAAGGCATGCCTCAGAGGTGTGTTAGCACCTGTTTTGTGGCCCCAATCTTCATGAGCATTATGACGAGTGAATGTCCTAGAAGTTGGCATAGGATGCAGGTGGTGGGTTCTGGGAGGAGGGGACTCTTTTTATGGACTGGGATTTTAAATCTCAGTTCTCCACGCTCCTTAGCTCTCACAGCCTCAGTGTTCCTGAACGTGAAAAGGAGTGTTCTTTACTTCTGTTGACTGAATGAAATGATTTATATGAAGTACGTAAAAAAACACATGGCTCCTAGTCAGTGGGGCCAGCTCTTGTTAAGGAAGCACATCCCCGGAGGTTTCTCCTTCTTCTTCCTCACTGAAGTACTAGCCCTGCAGATAAAAAGACTGACGGGATGGATACAATGTGACTATCTGCGTGGGAGGACAACTCAAAGGAGAGGCCCTTTAACTGATGGCCTGGAGTTAGATTCCCAAGAGGTCTGCCCCTGACTTAGTTATGGTTCTCTGAATATGAATGGTGGAGATGGATTTGGGTTAACCTTCGCAGAGACTCCTGTGGTGAATCTTCTCAAGAACCAGAGATTGGAACTGGAAAGCTGTTGAAAATTACATGACTCACTCTGTTTTTCATCTCGTGTTTGTTTTTCTTTGGGGGTTCATTCTGGATTTTTTTTTCTTTTGAATAGTCTCTATATTTGAGTGCTGCTGAGATCTTCCATGCTCTGTCTGCTAAGCTGCATTACTTTTCCTAGACTCAGGGTCTCTCAGTGTATCTTGATTACAGAGTTCTGGAAAAGGAGTCTGATTTGGCCATCTTGGATCAACTGTTCACCCCGATATGATTAGATCTGTCCAAGGAAGTGGTAAATAAATTTAGTTGTCCCCAGCTATCTGTCAAGGAAAGATTATTATCAGGGAAACAAGCCCTTGCTAGCTGAGCCTGTATTCCCAGACATACTCATTGGATCCTTTCAGCCTGAAGTCAGAGCTGAGCAAAAGATCCAACAGAATGTGTGTGCCACACCCAGCTTCGCGCACAGTGTGTTCCAGGGTGTCAGACACTTCTGTGTGACGCTCACAGCTCTTAGAAGTGAACAGCAAGTCCTTCAGAAAGGGTGAAACACTGAGAGAGAAAGTTCAATTCCTCTTCACCCTTTTTTATGTCAATGAGAAATTTTGTATTTAAACTTAAGTAGCTTTAACTAGACTCTAACACTTTCTCAGCTTTCTTTTTAACCAAAAAAGAGGGTGCCTCAGGCTTACAGCCTGCAGCGGGAAGAGTACCTAAACAGACTCTAAAAACATTGTTTGTAAAATATAGCAGTTAAGAAATAAGGACCTGGAGCTAGGCTGAGTTAAAAATCTAAACTTCCCAATTTAGTACTATTTAGTCTTGTGCATATTACTTATATCTCTTTTAACTCCTCATTTGCATAATGGAGATATAATTATGCATAGTTTTGGGGAATGTGTTTATACTTGAGTGTCTGTCCTCATGTCTGTCCCAATGCTAAAATAATTATTGCATATGAGATTCTTAGATTCAATACATAGGAAAAGTTTTTAATAATTTTCAGATTTCAATGCTTTTATTTTCCATTAGCTTTATTAAGGACTACTGGTATTAATTTTCCATTTACAGTGGTATTATAGTTTCCTTGGCAAATACATTTATTTAAATTAAAAAATGAGTTGCTTTAAAGACAAATATTAGCTACATAATGCTCCAGCTTGCTACAGTGATGACAAGAATGGTGATATGTGAATGAAAACTGAAGTTTGAGCAACATGGTAATCATGGTGCCAGCCTATGAAAGATGCTGTACACAGATTGGTGTTATCAATATTTAATTTGCCAGTTAGAAGCCAGTTCCTCATTTCGGCTAGACGCGAGAGTGATGCGGATGCAGAATGCAAATTGTTAGTCATCATCTTGGCATAAATCCACTGGCTTCTTCCGGGCAGCACAGTGCAGCTTGTGGAGGGCCTGGAATGATGCTAACAGAACCAGAGAGGTGGCTTTCTCCGCTCCTCAACACCTTCCTCTTCCTCCTTTAAAGTCCCAGTCTCTTCTGTGGCTCTCTGCACAGAAAGGAAAGCGATGTGAGGCCCAACTACCCAATAACTGTGGTGAGACTCATAAGTGTTGTGTTTGACAATAGTTTCAGGATGGCACAGCATAGGAATGCCTGCTTTCATTCAGTTATTTAGTCATTAAATATAAACTGTAAGCCACCATAAGAGCTAGATAGTGGAGCAGAACATTATCATGAGAAACAGAGTTCTAGTTCCCTGATACCTTGCAGAACTGATGAAAAGAAATACATTTTTCAGCTAACCATGATGGGAAAAATACAAAGAGAGAAAGAAAAAAAAGTCCCTGTGAAATCGAACCAAGAATTTCTGAGTCAGAAGGGATCAATCAATGGAAGGAGCTTCCTGTTTGCCTCCCACCTATAGGCCTTACCAGATTAACACACACTATCCAGCCCTTCTGTAAAGCTGACTGGCGGAGGGCCACGACATCCTCTGATAGGGCTGCTTCACGCAAGTTTACCTTGCTCATCGCCCACTGTGGCGTCTGCTTGCCAAGAGTCAGTTGTATTTGTTCCCAGAGCTGCTTCTGCCAGCTGCACTTGTTATTGTAATTACATTATTTAGTGGAATATCATGTAAACTGATGAAAAATGAGCTCGGGAAGAGAAAGAGCTGTTTCTGTGAAAACTAAGTTAAGTGCTTTGGAAACAGTCTATGAAGGCGAGCCTCAGAAATTAGTGTAATTAACTGTGGGCAGAAGAACCGTAAAGTTTTAGGGGAAATAGAACCTTTAGAAATCTGGAAAGAGTCAACATGGAGGAGCTTTGAAGAGTGTTTTGATGTTTTCATTCACTTTAAACAAAATCGGAAGTGATAAGCTAGATGGAGGGTTGGCAAACTTCTGAAAAGGACTGTATTATGATAGTATGAGTCTTTTTTTTTTTTTTTTTTGAGACAGGGTCTCACTTTGTAGTTCAGGCTGGCCCTGAGCTCACCCTCAAACTCACATCACAGGGTCTCACTTTGTAGTTCAGGCTGGCCCTGAGCTCACCCTCAAACTCACATCACAGCAATCCTCTTGCCTCTGCCTCCCGAGTGCTGGGATGACAGGCATGAGCCACCACGCCCGGCACTGTGGTATGTGGTACTGGTTGCTGCTGGGCATGAGTCTCCACGCCCAGTATGGTATGTGGTTACCGGGGATCGAACCCGGTCCCTTGCGCTTGCAAGACAGGTGCCGGAACCACTGAGTTATATCCCCAGCCCAATAGTATGAGTCTTGATAGGTCATAGATTGGCCACGATAACTAATCATCACCACTGCTGCACAAAAAATGCAGCCATGAACAAGATGAATGACTGAAGTTGTGTCTCCAAAAGCATGTTATGTCCAAGAACATACCGTGTTCCATACTTGGGTAACCTCTGGTGGAGATTAAAACTACTATGTCTTTATGCGAAGTGTTTTGAGGGATTTCCATCTACGGAGATAGTATTCCCAATAAGAGCCCAATATCAACAAATCAATAGACATTTACTTATTTCACAATGAAACAAAAAATTGAAGGTATATCTGTATCATTTTAAGAGTTATTCCTTCCTTTAAAAGGCTTTCCATTAACTAGTGTCTCCATTTCCAAATGAGATGGCTTTCAGTTCAAGACAGTAAGAAAATGGCTTAAGATTCAAGATAAAATTATGCTTATTTTTATGTTTTTTAATTGAAATCTTTATTGGTACATTACATATACACATCATGATTTCATTCCACAATGGGTATTTGTACCAGTAGAAGACACAACTTAATTCTCATTTTCTCCCATCACCCTACCACCCCCCTATATACATACAATTTGTTTCCATTCTTTTTTTGTTATAATCTCATTATTTTTCCCCTTCACCCTATTACACTTTGAGTATTTTCTATTTCACAATATATGACATACAATTCTAGAACTCATTTACATCTTTATTTTCTCATACCAGAGAAAAGATGCGATATTTACCTATCTGTGACCTATTTATTTCACTTATGAGGATATTTTCAAGGTACATCCATTTAAGTATAAATTATTCAAACTTATCATTTTTATGGCAGAGTAATATTCCATTCTATAGAAGAACCACAGGCTTATTTTTATGTTTCAGTCCAAAAATCTTACAGCTCCATCACCCTCCAGGGGAAGAATGAAATTTATCCCAGATTACTTTGGATTTACTAGTTAGGAATGGCTGGGGCTTTGCAAGAAGGGTGACAGTTTTCTACATATGTGTCCTGATGCTTGTCCTCTCCACACTGTTGTCTAGTGCATCAGAATGGTCCTTACCTTGGAACCAGCCCCATGAGTTGCTCCCTTGGATTTTTCTCTCTCCTGAACCAACTCTCTGGAAACATAATGTCTTCTCTATCTTAACATGCACAGACTCAGCCATGCTTAGATTTTTGTGATCAGTTTAGAGCAGTAGAAATTCAGTTCAGTGTGGGAACCTCAAAGCACAGGTATGAGATCTCCATTGTCAATATCCCTAATTCCACACAGGACATGTATATGTTCATGGGAGTGTGTGTATGTGTGTGTGTGTGTGTGTGTGTGTGTGTGTGTGTGTGTGTGTATGTGCATGTGTGCTCGCTCACGCATGCACATGGGTGTGTACAAAAAATGAGTGGGTGCTTCCTAGCTTTAATTTTATCAAACTAATGGACCCCATCTTTATTACCTTCTTCAAGCAAAGGCAATTTGTCCCAAAGTAATTAGCTGCTTCCCAAATGTGCTGAAACTCAGTCCACCAGATAATCTCTTAAAAACTACTTCCCTACTAAAATCGGATATTTACAAGTCCATAAAAGTTATTGAAAGGATGCTATCTTAACAAGACCTTACATTCCACATGCTCCCTTACCAATGTCATGGAAGCCCCTCATTTTTGCTAGGATATTAATTGAAGAGGAAAAATAAATGGATCAAGAAATCAGCCAACAGGTTATAGATTATAATTTCCCCCAGTTCTTTATGACACTTGGACAAAGAAATGTACAAGTATTCACCTTCCTTCTTCTCAGAAGCTAAATCTCTGAACTCGTGTGTGAATCTGTCCCTCTTATAGGAATCTGTCCATCTTTGAGTCTTCCCAGGCATTTCAACTCTTTCTTTTGGAAAGACTCCAAAGTGATCACATTCAAGATATTTGGTCTCATCTTTCTTCTTCTTGTCCCTGGCATCAATTTTCAGCTATTATTTCCAGTCATCATACCCCTTTCCAGGGCAAATCTCTCTCATGCCTTTTTTAAAAATCATTGGATCAGCATCAAACAGCTTCAAGCAAATAGCTAATAATGCTGACATTTCAATTTGTCATAGCGGCTCTTCATTTCTATGACTGATGCCTCAGCAAAGACTTGTCTTCCTGCTCAGTGCTTTTGAGATCTAAATATCATTCCAGTGTGTTGGGGTGTACTTGCCAGGTAAATGGAATGGGGAAAGAAGTCCATGAGTAGGACACCCAGAATTTCCTCTACTTGGGGCTAGGAGCAAGCAAGCGTGTTCCAGTAGGGCTGTATGAAAGGGACACGACTTCCTCCTTCCTGATGATGCAGGCATGCCTCACTGTGGCCCCGAGGAAAATGGCTAGGAGAGAGCCAGCAAGTGTTCTGTCCTCCTTTATGTGCAGAGATAACCCTTACTGAAGCTCAGCATGTGTATAGGTGAATAATGGGCATAGTGAGCACATTCATGTTCGCCAGCAGCTAGCAAGCATTTCTACTCTGAAGTAGCCCACACTCACTCTCCTTTTGGGCCTTATTCTCCTCCCTCATATGTGTAGATTTGGAGGGGAAATAGAGACACCCCTCCCTGGCTGATGGATGCATACGTGACAAGGCTGGCCAGTTAGTTTCTCTCTCCTGGGATTTTGCATGTTGATTATAATTCTGCAAAGCAAGAAGGAAAAGGTATGACTGGAGAGCTGGAGCTAACCATGGTGATGCTTGCTTGTCATCTCAACACCCTTAGAGTTTGAAGCAGGAGGATTGCATGTTCTTTCCCAGTTTAGGTCACCTGGTTAGGTAGCATGTCCCTTTCTCATAGTAAAAATAAAGGAAAATAAACAATGGACTAAAGATATAGCTCAATGCAGAGGCCTGAGTTCAATGCTCAGTAGAACACTGAGGAGGGAGGGGGGAGGGGAGAGGAGAAAAGAGGAGAGGAAAGGAGAGGAGAAGAGGAGGGGGAAGAAAAGAACCAAGAAAAGAGAAGGGGAGGGACAGGAAGGAAAGAAAAGGGAAGAAAAAGAGAATAGTTGGGGTTGGCTTGTGTGGTGACATCCTGGTAAGATTGACAGAGGGGTAGTTCCCAGAGCTGGACTTTAGATCCACCCTGATCCCTCTCTTTATATACTTAAGCCTGATTATCCCTTCCTTCCATCCCATGAGCTACCCCACAGCCTTTGAGTGGTCTCTTTTTCTGCTGAACTTAGAACTCATTCCTTTTTTCCTGTGATCAAAGAACCCCTATGGATACACTGGGGAAATATATAAACTTGGAGAATTGCAGAGCCAAGACTCTGGTGAAAGGTTTGCTGAAAGCTGACTCTTCATCACACTCTGTCAGGCTTCCCTGGTGCTTGTGGGGATTGTCACTGCCCACCAGAGTCGGCAGCCAAGGGAAAGGAACCATCCGTGGAAGCCACACACAGGGTGAGGTAATTTGTCTACATTTGCTCATTTCCATGTGTAGATTGAGTTTCATGAGCCAGGGAGATATGGGAGAGAAAGTAGTGTTTTCAGGTCATAGGTACATTGTTCTCACAGAAGAAAGATGGTTTTCCTAGTCTCAGGGGACTACACAGAGCCCTATAGAAAATGGAGGGAAGATAGGAGAGTGTCACATATCACTCTGAGATGATGCAAAGTAGTTTAAGGTATAAGTTTTGAAATACGCTCTCAAAGTTTTCTTTAAAAAGCATTATCTTTCAGCTCCTCTCTAACTTACTAGATTAAATATTTAGCATTGAATTGGGTGTGGTGGTGCACACCTATAGTCCCAGCACAAAGTGGGAGGTTGGGGGATGAGGCGGGAAGATTTCTGCAAGTTCAAGGCCAGCTTGGGCTATGTAGTAAGTTCGAGGCCAGCCTGAACTATATTGCCAGACTTAGTCTCCAAAAGATAATGTAGAAATGGATCAAAAATTGTATCTTTTTCTAACTCATTTCTTGGCTAGTATATTAGAGAATAAGAAGTACGAATACTAATTTTAAAATTGAGTTGGTGAAACATTTCGAAGGCATTGAATCAGCATGGTTAGTAATTGCTATATCCCTGGGAAGTCATACACTGAAGTTTTGACTCCAGCACCTCAGAACATGACTATATTTGGAGATGATTAAGATGAAGGTGTGTTGGTATGACCTGATCAGTTCTGCTGAGTGTCCTTAGAGGAAAAGGAGAGGCACAGGTGTGACCATGACCACATGTTGACACAGGGGGAAGATGAGCTCTCTCTACAGGCAGGAAGAGAAGTCTCCAGAGAAAACAACCCTGCTCTCACCTTGGCCTCAGACTGCTGCCCTTCAGAATGCCGAGACAATCAATGTCTATTGTTCCTGTCTCCTGATCTGTAACATGTTTCTTGGTCTTGTGAGTCCAAGACATTATGAGTAAAATCAAGGCAAACAAATGCTAAACTTCGTGGTTGATTCAGATGCACATTGGTACCTTTCACTTCATTCTGTGTCCTCTACCCTGTGGATCTTTTATTACCCAATGGGAAGCCAGCTATGGTATGTGTATACATTTGTCTTTATTTTCTTTAAAAAAAGAGACAAAGCCCACTCCTAGAAAGTAGGAAGTATATCCTTGGCTTTTTGTGTCTCATCTCAACATCTAACAAATTCCATGGACTTCGTGAGCCCTTGAATGACTGATGTGGGCAGAGAGGAGCAATGCGTGTGTGTGTGTATGTGTATGGAAATTACAACCTCATTTTGTGGTTCCGGCTCTGTATTTTATAAGCTCCCAGAAGCCACTTCTGCATAGGGACTCAGGCATAAACTTATCTAAATGATCAGACAAGTCATTTTTGATGAATGTTTATATTCTAACCTTTCCTACTTTCATGTGTCCAGTGTAACTAGGAATTTTGTTTTTGCTGAGTGTCTTATAAGAAAGGCAGGAGTTGTCCATATTGTCCTTACAGCGATGATCTGATGTAGACAGGTGAGTCACCTGCGCTCTTCACCTGTCTATTGTGTAGAACATAGCCTTTGCCCGGCCGAGCTCTTTGTGGCTCCTCTTCCTCCTGATGCCATCCTCTCTCTTTGTCTGCCTCCTCTGCTTATTGTCTTCCTTGGAAATTCCCATGGGCTCCTAAACACCCTTTTACAGCAAAACTGTCCTCTACTGGAGACCCTGGCCTTTCCCTTACAACTTAAAAATCTTGATAAATAAAAATGGATCTATTCTGATATTACATACAGTGTGGAGGGGTTGCATGGATCTCATTGGAATCTGTATGATACTTCACATGCCATTTTTTTAAAAAAAAATCTACTCTCTTAGCAAGTTGTATGACTAGAATACATCATTAACTACCGTCAGCATGTTGCAAAATAGAGCTCTTAAATTAATTCATTAACTATCATCCCAGTCCTCCCACACATCCCCCAACCAACATTCTTCTCTCTGCTTCTAGAACTTCCATATCTTTAGATTCTACCATGAGGGGCGTCATGCAGTACTTCTCATTCTCTGTAAGGCCCTGATCCCCTCAGAGTTTTTCACAAGAGCTGTATACAGTGCTACATCCAAGAAATCATGAGTACCTTTGGTCGCTGGAAGGGCTCAATTCATCTAAAATGAAAAACATGCTTTCAGAACATTTAAAATACTTCTGAATACTTGATAGCACTCACTGAGACTCTGGAAGCCTGTTTTCATGGGTACAACCAACATGCTAAGTGTTTTATGTATTAATTTATGAGAAGATTTTCTTTAATAAGTGCCTAGAGAGGAGTAAAGAAAAAGTACCATGCATAGTTTCTTGGCATGGGAACAAAATACCCAATATCCAGAACTTGAAGGAGAAGTTGGGTTTTTTAAAATCAAAGTTTCAAATGTTTCATTCCATGGTCAGGCTGGCTCCAAGACAGAATGGCATGTGGGAGGAGTCTGATAGGGAATGCTGCTTTTGTCATGGTGGCTGGTAAGCAGAGAATGAGAAAGCAGGAATGTGGGAGGGAGATACACCCTTTTAGGTCAAGCCTTTCATCACCCACTTCAAACCAGGCCCTCCTTTCTACTGGAAAATAAGCACTGAAGTCATCAGCAGATGAATCCACTGATAAGAGTAGACCTGCAAATTGAATGTAGTCCTGATTTCTCATTTCAATTCTTGTGTGGACCACTGTGCTATACTGCCTCTGAGTCTACCTGGACTATTTAAGCTCAAAGCAACAGTGGACTTCATAATCTTACTTTGAGATTTCGATGCAAGAAGGATCTGGTGTTTATTTCTTTGTAGTATGGACTTGATCCTAGAATTGAATCCAAGTCTTTGCAGATTTCATCTAGGACAAGTGGAAAATGTCTTCTGTGGTTATATATTTAAGCTGGAACCAAATGGGTTGAGTATTTTCTGGGCATTGTTTCAGGCACTCCTGTTAATTTTTTTGACAGCTACTTTTTCTATCCTGGCTTACAAAGGAGGGAGTATTTTGTAAAAAGTCTCAAACACAATGTCCAGAATGATAGTTGCAATATCAGGAATCTGTGTAATCTAGTTTAAGGTGAAATCTTCCTGCTTCTAATAAGCAACATACCAAGAAAAAATATCTATTGTATATTAATAATAAAGAAAGACAAGGCCCAAAGAATCTACATAGGGCATGGCCAAGGTGCTGCTCAGTGTTAGTCCTCTGCCCTCCATGTAAGTGACGGGGCCGGCCAGTGAGTCATCAAAGCTTAGGCTTCCAAAACGAGAAGTTTCACAGTTTGTGGCTAGTGTTGAAGACCATTTGTATTCATTCTCATTGCAGTCCAAACAAATTTCCCAACATGTCAAAGCTTCTAGAATGCAGAGTTAATATAGGGCTGTTTTTCGGGTCAGAATTCCAACATGTGTCTCCCTTGGCTTACCATCAAGTTGTTGGCAGAACCTTGTTACTTCTGAAGGCTGTAAGGAAAGAACCTGTTACCTTGCTTATTTGGGCTGTTAGCAGAATCCATGTTCTGGCAGTGATAGGGGAGAGGTCTGTGTCCTCACTAACTGTGAGCTGGGGTTCATTCCTATCTTCTAGAAACTGCCACCTCCCACAAATCATGTCCTCATCCTTCATCTCCAAAGCCAGCTACATGGAAGAGGTCACTCTCACAATTAGAATCTCTCTTGTGTCTTCAGTCCTCTTGTATCTCTGAGTGATTCCCCTTCTGTTTTCAAGGGTTTCCTGTAATTGCCCTGAGTCAATCCCAGTCATCCAGAGTCGTCTGCCGAATTTCAAATCCAAAATCACAGTTCTGACTGCAAGACCCCATTTTCCTTGTGTTTAACACCGCTGGACAATGACCAGGGTCCCAAATCCTCTGAGGTAATCATGGGCTGTCCTGCTCTGGGTGACTGATGTCAGATACAGTCACACGCTGAAGGCATTTTCTCTGTACCAACATGAACCTCCTTCATTCTAAACAAAATTTCCATAGGATCCAGAAGACTCATGAAGATACTGACTTGCCTCTACCTTAGGAACTTCTTTCTCAGTACCCACTGCTGTTGGTTCTTTCTGTTTAGGTCAGGCAGTGTCAAATGAAATGCTGTCATGTCTATCTTAATAACAACCACTTCTTGGTACTGTTGATGGCCTCCTTGTTCTGCCAATTTTTACTCGTGCGATATGTATTGGGAATATAAAATTCATTACAGCAAGACAAGAACAAACACACATGAATGACTGAATGAATGAATTGTCCTAAAGGCTGTTGGAAGGGCCTGAGCCTCATGTGTTGGAGTTCTGACATTTCCTGTCATCACCCACTTCCCTGGGGCAAGACCACTTACAGAAAAACCGACAGACAGTCAAACAGTAACAACAACCTCAACTATAAGCAGCAGTCTTCATCACTAGGGTTTGGGCTACTTCTGTGTGGAGCAACCCAGAACTGCCAAGGATTCTTACTCATGGAAGCAGTATTTGCTGCAGATGAGACTTAACAGGTTCATTCCCCCTTAACCACTGATCAGTGTGACAAATCTCAGGTGTGTTCTTCATCTCCCAGAGGGCCAGAGTAAAGCGCGTGTCAGTTACCCATAGTAGGTGCATCTTGGAACTCCACCCTAATTCCCTTCCTTGGACTCCACGACTTCTTCATTTTGCGGTTGTTATTTCCTTCGCTCATCACCCAAAACATAAAATTTGCACTCAGATTTACTCAACTCTGCCTCTTAAGATAAGTCCAAATTAAAACTACAACTTTGGCTTTCTGAGTAGTGAATTTTCCCATCGTGCTGGTCTTCACGTGATCAGTCTTTGGTCCACCTTCTTTTCCCCTGTGGGCAGTACCACACTGCTCTTCCTGTAGCGATGCTTGGATTATTGAAAAAGCTTGAAAGTCACTGAATTTGATAGTTTGCTCATATTTCATTTCTTAGCAGTTGGGAAATATCTTCTGGATTGACAAAGTAATCAGAGTAGTGGATTTTGATGGTAGAATGTCCTATCTGTGTACAAGAAAGCCAGTGTGTTTGCTGCTATGTTGTACACATTTATAGCTGTCTGTGTGATGTGTATTACCAGGGGGCTTTTAAGGTGATGGGGGCACCCGTGGCACTGCCCCTGAAGAATACTTTTTGAAGTCTGTATGCCTGTGATGTAGCCCATGCACATTTAGATATACACACTCAAGAGTGTTCTGCTAAGGATGACATAGCGTTTTAAATTTTTGGCAGTTTTTATAGTATCATTTCCAGTGGTTGCATAGCCTTCATCTTGATTGAATATATGTTTTGACAACTTTACACCAAAGGTATTTTTTAATAGCTGAATTAAACACTGAGCTCTTTTCAAGATAGCTGAGCTAATGTTTAAGTGGTTCTTATTAACCCGGTGGCGCTTATTTGCTCCTAAATATTCTAACTCAGAGCCATCTCCCTTTGCATAAAGTGATTTGGGAACACAGGCCCAGGAAACATAATTTTCTGAATAGCTGAGAGCATCATGCCCAGTACATTTTCCAAAAGTTGCCTGGAACTAAGGAGATGAGATTTGGCCCTTAAGCCTTCAGTTTCTCAGATGATGTGGAATGAAAGATTAGAACTCAGCTCTGCATACACCAAACAAGATGATGGCTGACAAAGATAACAACAGGATAATCAGTTGTGAACAGTGAGCAAAGCTCAGCTGGGAATTAGGAAAATATGTAGTGCAGTTTTACCCAGAGTAGGATGTTGTCAAGTGAGCCTCTGGCTACATTTGCCCCTAGGAAAAAATAACTCCCAGTAAACAGTGTAGTCCATGGTGAACATATCTTTCTCTGGTGTATAAGAACTAAAATCTCATCTGGAAAATCAGATATCAGAGGTTATTGCCGTGGTGAATTTCTGCTACTGCCTGAGAGTTTTCATCATGATATGTACTAATTCTTCATCATCAGAGAAGTTATGTTATGCTAAAAGTCTATATTGAGCATCTACTATGTATACTGCTTAAAGAACAGAAACATCTTACTGTTATGAGCTAATATCTAATGCAGGGTGTCAGATGCATTAGTAATGATAATAGAAGACATAGAAAAGGTCATGTGTCAGGCATTAAATAAGGTATTGAGGGAGCTCAGAAGAGCATTATTACTCCACCTGACCACATGGACATGTGCAGACCTTTTAAGGATGTATATTTTGCCTCCTGCTTGGAAATATGATTAAGTTCAAGGCCTTTCTACCCAAAATGTTACTATTTATTTCAACATACATATCAGCTACACATGTTAAACTAAGTATACCCAAGTCCATAGTCATCAATTTTACCCCCCACACACCATTCTGCCCTTCTTTCCCTATTTGTCTATTTTTAACAGTTCCTAGTTTAGTTGTCAAAGCTAGAAATTGAAGTTTTATGCTTGATTATGCCTCTTCTACTTCACCTCTAGCCTTCCTTTAGGCCTGGGGCCCATGATATCTTCAAGTCTATGGATTTCCCTCGTTACCCACTCTAACATACAAGGTGAGGTCAGCATGTTTCACATCTATATTAACCCAGCTTCTTTACCCTTAGGGAAAGCATACATCTAGGATGGCTATGAATGGTTCTGGTCACAATGGTTACAACTGGTGTAATTACTGCTAATACTCTTCCTTCCCAATACAGTTTAGGTTTGGAAAATACATTACAGTCACTCAGATTTCCATTTACTCTCTCGGGCCAGAATGGCCTTTCCATAGCTGAATTAGTGCTGTTCTGTCTTTTCATATGTTACCCTCACATTACTCCTCATTTCAGTCACATTTATCCTTCCGTTTTTGTCACTTTCTGAAGTAGTTCGGGGTATCCTCTTTCATGCATGTCTTCAGGATATGTAACCAAACAGTATAGTGGATGCTCCAGCCAACTGCCATCCCATAGAAACTCAAGCTCCAAAAAACAGGATGACCTCTTCCTATCAACCTTATTCACTGAATCTGGCACCAGGCACATGCTAAGCCTTCCCCAAACAAAATGAACATGAAAGGCCAACATTTTGTATCAATTACGACATTGGGGCAGCCAGGGCAGCACAAGTGCAGACAAGAGAGCAGACTTTTAGAGCTGCTTCAGAAATGTTAAGAAGAGGGCCAGGAATTTAGCTTAGTGGTTCTGGCACCTGCCTTGCAAGCCCAAGGTCCTGAGTTCAGTCTCCCATAACCACATGCAACAAAGCCAGGCATGGTGACTCACGTCCACCAGTAATCAGTACCACATACCACAGTACTGGGCATGGTGGCTCATGCCTGTAATCCCAGCACTCAGGAGGCAGAGGCAGGAGGATTTGCTGAGTTTGCAGCTGAGTTCAGGACCAGCCTGAACTACAAAATGATACCCTAAATAACTCAAATACCTAAAATACCCTCAAATAACTAAAAAAAAAAAAAAAGAGAGGGAGAGAGAGAGAGAGAGAGAAAGAAAAGAACAGAAATGCCAAGAAGATGGCACAAATGTGTTCAAAACAAGGGGAGGTTAGTGGTAAGGTATCTTGTACTGTAATAAGTATCAATTTTTAACTTAAACATTCACTATATATTATGATCACACTGTGTGTACAGGGTTTGGCTCCATGAGTCTCAACAGAGAGGCAAGTTGTGATTTTAAGGCTTGAAAAGAGTTGTTAGAGGTGTAGAATCAGTGACTGAGACCATTTGTTATACACAAAGCCTAGAAATTTTACTATGTCTTCTCATAAAATGCTAGCTAACCCCTGCCCTACAGCAAGGGTCCCAACCTGTGACCTGTGGAGAAATTAAGCTAGGTGTTTCTTAAGAAAGCTAAACCCAAAGATGACACAGTCACAAGGATGTGGAATTTAAATATAGCAGGAAAAAAACTCAGCCACATTTGAAGGAGATAGAATGACTCAGAGCATAAGTTTGTGTCTGACTTAGAAACTCTCTATGGTTGCAGTATTCTGAATCATATTTGACCCTGCTGTTCCCCTGCTAGGTATATTCACAAAAGAATTAAAAGATTCATATCACAGTGACATATGTGCACCCATGTTTATAGGAGCTCAATTCATGATAGCCAAATCTTGAAAATAACCCAAATGCCCATCAACTGGAGACTGAATAAAAAATATTTTTTAAAAAATGAAATATTACTCTGCCATAAAGAATGATAAATTTGAGTTATTTATACTCAAATGGATATATCTTGAGGACATACTCATAAGTGAAACAAATAGGTCACAGATGTACAAGTACTATATCTTTTCTCTGGGATGAGAAATTAAAGATGTAAATGAATTCTAAAATGTATGATAGATATTATGAAACAGAAAATATTCAAGGGAGAAAAGGGGTAGGTGTAAGTCAAGATGGGAAAGAAAAAGAAAAAATTTGATGGTAAAAAGAAGAAGCAAAATATATGACATAGCTGAGTTGTTTCAAAAGGAATCACATGGTTCACAGGGCCTGGAATAATTATTTTCTGTCTCTTTCAGGAAATGTTTTATCACTAATGATTAGGAAAAGAGATAGGAAAAAGGCACTGTCAGGAGATTCAGTGTGTACAAGTACTATAAAATGACTATTAGAAATCTTGAAGGACTTAAAGGAAAAGATGAAAACAATGAGTTCACAGATGGGAAAGTTCAGAAACCAGATGGAGACTAGAGATGGAGAAGACCAAACAAACTCAAGAATGGAGATGGAACCACAAAGCATTTGCACCAATAAAAGCTAAAAATTAACTGTTTTGGTGGAAACATCATCAAGGAAACCCCCAGAGTTATAGAAAAGATAAACATTATACGTGTAAAGAAAAACTAAACTTAGCAACATTATAGAGAAAGCACTGAAAACTAAAGATGTCTGTGCATCTGCTTTTGGAAAAACAGAGAGCCCTTTTATGTCTTTGTGCAATGCCTGCCTTAATGAGTACAGGGACCTAGTCCTTTCAAACAGGGACCTAGTGAGACATTGTTCTGGGTCGAAAATGGAAATACCGGAAGAGTTGGAATAAATAGCTGCATCAGAGGAAAGTTAGACAAAAATAATAAAAGAAAAAGAGAAAACAGTATAGACAAAGGTCCTCAGCGACAGGTAGGAACATCCAAAGATCTTCAGTATAGCCAGGCTGGGGTTGTGGGTTATTAGAAACATATCACTAATAGGGGGTATGGAGTTGATCCTCCTGCAGAGAGGTAGATGGTACAGCTTGGTAACAACAATTGTAACACTGATCTTCTTGGCTATCAACATTATAAGCTATTGTTTGGAGAGGATCAATGTCTTCCAGTACAAGCAGTTACTCCTTTTAAGTGGTATTTATAAAACATGTTGCTACAAAGAACTCTAGAAGAGAGACAATGAAGTAGGAAACTTCGAAGAGAACTTTCTTCTCTTGCCTTGGGATGATGTTTTTAGCATATATAACTGGAAAACTATGTAAAGAACCTACCACAATTTAAAATGTGAAAATTATAGAAACATCTAGATTTCTAGATTTTTTTTAAACTAAAAGAACAAGTTCTTGAGAAGAAAGTAAAAGTCCTGACACCCTGGGGCCTGTGTTCCCATGCAGAAACTGGCTTCTGTGGCAAGCTGTGAGATGGCAGCACAAGTACTGCACTTTGCCACCATCCTCGCCTTTCCTGCCATGGCCGAACATTGACACCAGCTGTCTGTTGCTATTTATTTTTACACTTATGCTTTGATTCCCTTTGTCAAGAGGTGAATAAAACATTTCTTTTACCCAAGCCTTTGTTAAAAATAAGAAAAAGACTAAAAAGAACCTTGTAGTCTGTGACAATTAAGTAGGATATAATGCATGTTTGTGTAAATGCAAAATATTTTCTACCATTTAATATGCAAAAAAAAAAAAAAAAAAACCACCCAAACCTGTGGCATTTATCTTTTTACTTCAGTCAAATGAACCACCTGTGAGAATTTTGCAGAAACATGGATTTCTTAAAATATTCTCAGAAAAATACTTTTTCTCATGGGTGGAAATTTTCCTATTAATAATGCATAGTCATGGCAACAAAAATTAACAAAGCAGAGAACTATTCTAAATACCACCTTCCCTTTGTTAGCCTGGATTCTCATCTACAACAGCTTATACGTACCATGGAATTGCCACTTTCCCCCCTCAATCCAAAGACGTGGCTGCTGTTCCCACACACAGGCCTCCTGGAAACTTGGGGACGAAGACACCATTTCTTGGACAATTTAAGGAGTGTCACCTCTTAGGAAATCAGACAACACCTACTTTTTAACAATTTTCTGACACTGCATTTCCACAACAGCTTGAAGAGGTGCAGACACAGGCTTCCATCCAATTTTGGCAGCGGAGCCATGTAGTGGATGAGACCCTAGAGGTTCTCCCTGAGCAGATTTTCCTGAGACACCTATAATTTTCTGCCCAGAAATCTATTCCAGTCCTGCAGAATGTTCACTCTGAAGTATTATTCCTTGAGCAAGCAGCTTCCATTCTGCAGATACACTATTTCAGTTGGGTGCCTCTCTGTTCAGATGGTCCATGAGGGGAAATCTTGGCACTAATGGGCAAGGTACCATCAGGCCACTTGCTACAAAACACAGTCTATCAATGTTGTGTTAAACTCCTCGAGAAAATGCTTTTCTGCCATTGGTGATAGGTTTGACATGACAAATTTTCTGAAGTCATATTATGAACTTCAAGTTCCTGTTTGTACTCAATCCAGTGCTAATCCTCTGTATTAGCATTCAGAGTCAAAAGTATCAACGATGAGCTAATCTGTGGGTAACTATGTCATTTGTAACATCATAAACAGGCACTTAATGGGGAGACCGTACAGAGAAATGCTGATATTTGCAACCTGTCAACCTGGTAATACAATGATCAAATTTGCAGCTAAATTCCTCTGCAAATATTTGGCATCATGTCTGTGTTTTCTTGTTATAATTTGTGCCATATGAGTAGCATCTTACCATATTAGTGACTTTAAAATGTTTGTAAAATTATATCTCTTGGGTTGATGCAAATGGAATATTTTGAGTCAGTGCGAGTATTAGTCATATTAAACGTGCTCTGTTAGCAGCTTTCCCTTGCACTGATACTTAAATGAGTTTTAATATAAACAAAATGTACTTCTGAAATGTGCTTCCAGCTACAACCAATTCCTCCCAGTCCATTAGCCACTTTGCATCCCTTTTAAGAAACTTGCGATTGAGCTTTTGTTGAGGAGACAAAGTATTTGCTCAACCCATTAAGCATAGTAGAGAAAAAAGTAAATTTGCTGGCTGTGATGTTTCCTGAGTTACTCTGGAGTCCAATGGATGTGGCGTTACCACTACTCCTCCTGCCCTTGGCCAGCATCTTCTGAGATTTTCATACTTGGATTTGTCTCTAGCACTTGGGAGTCTTTCCCTCTGGTTCCCATGGAGAGCGGTCACTTGGCTGCACCTTCATGGTCTTTGGATTTCAAACATTATACTTTTATTGTAAAAGATGAGGAACCATTTTATAAGCAAGACATCCAATGGCCAAGGTTTTGTGGTTTCAGTGAAGCTGGTTTAGGAAAAGACCTCACTCAGGTGTATTTCGTTTGATGAAGTAAAGTTTTTATGTTTTTCCCCTGTTGATAACCAAATATGTGGAGGGAGTGTGTGTGTATGTGTGTGTATGTTTGTGTGTGTGTGTGTGTGTGTGTGTGTGTGTGTGTGTGGTTTACTAGGAACCCAAGTATGTTACCAGGAACTCACAGCCATTGCATTGAGCCTGATTCTCACTCTTTGGTTATTATTTTTGTTTTTAATTTTGAGACAGGTTCTCCCTAAATTGTTAAGTTGTCCAAGGTGGCATCAAAGTTGCAGTCTCTCTGTCTCAGCCTCACAGAGTGCTGGGATTATAGGCATGTGCCAGGCTATAAGAGCCTCAGAAAGGATCAGTATCTTAGCAACAGAGTATCAAATTAAATGCTTAAAATAATCAAAATAGATTACACTTCTGGGGGTATGAAATCAAGGAGTCAGCAGAACTGTGGTTTCTTTAGACTCTCAAGGAAAGGATCTCCGTGTGTGTGTGTGTGTGTGTGTGTGTGTGTGTGTGTGTGTGTGTGTGTGTGTGTGTGTGTGTGTGTGTGTGTGTGTGTGTGTGTGTGTGTGTGTGTGTGTGTGTGTGTGTGTGTGTGTGTGTGTGTGTGTGTGTGTGTATGCATGCATTTGTATATGGTACTTAAGAATGAACCTAGGGCTTCCACAGTGAGCTAAATCCAAGCCCTTTTAATTTTTAAATTTTGTGACAGAGTCTCACTAAGTTGCCCAGGCTGGGCTCAAGTTTGAGATCCTCCTGCCTCAGCTTCCTAGAGTACTGGGATTACAGATGTGCATAACCACATCTACCAAAGGGAGTATCATCAACAGCAGATGGCCACCTTCTCATGTTCTCATCATCTCCCCTGCCTTAAGGCCCGGTCCTTAGAAGAACCTATTCCAATGGAGGTTTGGGGTTCAGCTTCCAGCGTATGTTGTTAGAGGATATGTTTCCAGCCACAAGGACCTGGTGTACCCAGTATGTGTATTTCTGCTCTGCCATATATCTCTTGCACTGCATGCTGTTGCCACTAGGGGTGCTGAGCTCTCCTCAGCCCTGATGGCGATGTGCACGTTGGCCAGGGAACTCAGCTCCCTTCCAAGACTCAGCATGAAGGGAATAAAGGGTGACCAGATTTCTACACCAGGAAGTTGCTTACTTACTTTACAAAACATCACATGTATCATTTGAAAAAATGAGTAAAGAAACATACAGCACAGAAGAGTGGGAGCCAGAACAAAAATTTAAAAGCAGGTATCACATCGTGTGATCTGCTCAACAATTGTTTTCTAAGTTATCTGTCCTGTATGTGACATTAGAAATGAAGAAACAAATAGGATAGCACTATCTCTGTAAGATATGCACAACCTGGACAGTGATGAAAGATATCACTTTAGTCCAGTGTGAAATACAAAAATGAGTATTTTTATTCTAGCATTAATGCTCATCCATGGAATTTATTGAGCCACGACTTTGTGCCACAAGACATGCTTATTAGGTCTTTCATTGTCACAACAGATCTGTGACATGAAGGTTGCCATCTTCTTTTTATTACTGTCCTGTAGCAAGGCTCCCAGATACTCCCAAGGCTGCACAGCTGGAAGAAGTTGGGTGGAAGATTGGGGTCAGCCCAATGGGCCCTCTTCCTAGTTCTTCCCCAAACTAGATCTCCTGTGTTTATTGGGCATCTGCAGTCCATGCCCATCTGGCTCAGACCTACTGGAGCCTGCATACTGCGGGTCATACAGGGAAGGTATCCTCAGGGGAGACTGGTGGATAATGCTGGTTTTCTAGAGGAAGGGACAGATATCTGCAGCACATATCCACTTGTGCACAAGTTCTTCACAAGCAGCACCATCTTCGACAGCTCACCTGTTTCATCTTACCACACAGCATAAGAAGGAGACGTTCAGCAACGCAGAGTCCTTTGTCAAGTTTAGGTTGTAAATACTTGGAGAATTTAGTGGTAGTGTCATGTCTGTTTCTCTCCTTTGGTATAAAGAAAAATAAAATGCCATATTGAATAAGCACCTCATAAATGCCTTTGCATTATGATGGAGAGAGAACTGGGAAGACAAGAAGGAAAATAAACATCTTGCAGTGAGGCAGGAGGGAGACTATGTAGTGCTTGGATTTTCCAACTCTTAATCTGAGTGCTGGTTGCACAGGGTAGATTGTGTATCAAACTATACATGTGAGATTAGTGAATTCGTAGATTTATGGTTGCTAGGGGTGGGAAATGGGGAGCTATGGTTTAGTATATTCAGAATTTCAGTTCTGCAGTGCACAAGTTGACAGGAAATGGTAGTGAGGATTGCACAATGTGAATTTCCATAATATAGCTGAACTGTCTGCAGAAAAACAGCCTCAGTGTTAAGTTTTACATGATGTCTGTGTGACCAAAATTTAGAAAATATTAGCACACTTTACTATATCAATGATAGGCTTCAATCAGTAAATAAATGTAATAAAATACAAGGTTTGATTTCTCTTTAATTTTAGAAGCCACCGCAATGGTCTGGTTTGACCTCTGATCATTTCCTGAAGAGTAGACAAGTAGTTTTAGTGATCTGACTACAGTATCTCACAGTCTGTTGATCACAGGTACAAATCACTCATTTTCCTCCATCCATTGCTCTTTGGTGAGCTCCCTCTCCCTGCTGAGTTCCAGCGATGAATAACCTGTCTTCACCCTGGCAGAGGGGCCCTCACTGTGATTTCAGTGTCCAAGAAAAAACCATTTGTACTGAATACATTTAACAGAGGCTCAGTCTCCAGGAGATGTGAACGTGTATTCCCCTCCCCCACTGTTTGCTGTATGCAATCCCTGTAGTCTCTTGAGCTCTCTCATTTGGGCAGAGATGGCTCAGGGATATATTCTCCTGATGTCTCTTTTGCTTATCCACATTCTCTTGGGACAAATTTACAACTTCGGTTTGGCCAGCTGCCTGTCAACCTTTTGGAAGTGGCTGCTCTGTGGACTGTTGGCGTCAGAGCAGTTTCCATTGTCATTTACCTTGAGTTCTTTGATACTCACTGTCTGGACTTGGTCCAGGACACCTCTCTTTCTCACCTGGAAGAACACAGCCCGATTTGGACTGGTCTTTTCATGGTCTCTTGGCCTTCAGGTCACAGGCTATTGTCAACTGCTCATTCCCACTGAATCCCCCTACTGGCTTCTGATTGCCTAGGGACAAGCCCGGATGTCACCTTGTGATGGTTCCATTCCTCTGTTTCCTGGACCTTACTTTTCTTTCTATCATCATCTATTTCCCTGAGCTGGCTCCAGCCACACTGGCCTCATTAAGAAATAGAATATGGTTACAATTTTTATTTTTATTTATTTATTTATTTATTTTCTGAGATAAGGTCTCACTTTTGTAGTTCATTCTGGCCCTGAGCTCAGCCTTGAACTCACAGCAATCCTTCTGCCTCTGCCTCCCAGTTGCTGGGATTACAAATGTGAGCCACCATGCCTGACACTATGGTATGTGGCTCCAATTGCTGGTGGGCATGAATCTCCACACCCAACATTGTTGTATGTGGTTACCAAGGATGGAACTTGGGTCTTTGCACTTCCAAGGCAGGTGCAACAACCACTGAGCTAAATCCCCAACCCTATGGTTACAATTTTTAATTTATTGACCCTGTTTATTTCCTTTCCCAGGGCCAATCAGACTTGGGCACTCCTCTCCAAAGAGAGAGTGTACTTGACTTTGGAGAAATTCCTCTCTACTGCTAGAAAAACAGGAACACTCATTTCTCAATAATTAGAGGAAAAGAAGCAGCATTGGTTTTTCGGTGGAGGATGATATCACACAGAGTATGAACTACTTTTTGTGGATCGGCCTGTTGATCATCTTACCACATCCATGTTCTATAGTTTGAGTTAGGAATTTGAGTAGTTAAGTGAAGATTTTATTGTTGTTCATTTTCTGTAATCATTATATATTTTAAATATTTAATAAATAATTATTTTCTAAGAATCATATCAGCACCTCGCCTCAGTGGGGCAGGTGATTTGAGCAACACTTGCCCGGAGAACCCCATCAGACTACCCTTATCGAGGGGCTCACATGTCTAAGTAGATCTCTATAGAAATCATTTTATTGGACTCAATATTTCTTCAAAGTACTAGAGTTTGGGATAACATAGTAGTAGAAATTACTAGAATTTTCATTAAAGGGGAAGTTGTTTGAATATTTGTCCCTTCCAATACTCATGTTGAACATAAATTTCCGGGCTGGAGATTTACTTCAGGGGTACCATTCCTAGCTGGCAAATACAAGGTCCCGAGTTCAATTCTTGGTACCAGAAAATAATCAAAAATTAATTTCAATCTTAGCAATAGTAAGAGTGGGGTGTTTAAAGATGATTGGAGCACATGGATCATTGCCTTCTGGGTGAGACTGGTGATCTTATTAAAGGGCAGGTTTGGCTCTTGCTCTCTCCAGTTCTCTGCTTCCTGCTCCTTCTCCCGCCTTCCTCTCTTCACAGTCTGCCTCATGCCGTGAGGTGAATCAGCATGAAATCCCTTGCCAAACATTCGCCTCAGTCTTGACTTCTCCACCTGCTGATGTGTAAGAAAACGAATTCCTGTTCACTCACAGTAAAGTACCAGTCTGTGGGTACTTGTCACAGTACCAGGGAGGCTTTAGGATGAGAAGAATCTGGCTGTGTCCTTGTGGTTAGAGAGATCAGAGCTGGAAATGAGCATGCATGATGTTTTCAGTAGAAGTGACTGGATTCTTCCCACCTTGCTGGCTAATTACTATGGTCCTCGCACCTGTCTCCAAGATGCTGGAACACCACCCTGGGGCCCAGCCACAGGCATCCTTCTGCTCTGTGGACTATCTTCATGCAGCGATCGCCTTTTGTACATAGTTCAGCTTCTACAGCCTTAACGACTCCTGCCTCCATACGAATCTACCCTTCCCGGATCACCATAATACAGAATTAGAATCAAACGACAGCGCTGTAGAAACACATTGAGCTGATCAAGTAGGGTTTCTTGAGTCATTTGTCACTTGCGGTGTAATGTATAGTAACTCGGCTCTTTAATGAAGCCTTTCATAAAGTTTAAAGTCTGATATTGTTTTATATGATCTAACATATAACAGTGGTATTCAATTTCTGTAGCAGATTAGAAGCCACTTAAACAGATTGCTCTCCAACAGCTTAATCAGTGTTGGTTTTAGGCCATTGCTTTGCAATTGATTAATTATTGTGCGGAGCTGATAACTGATAATTGGATTTGTTATTTTAAAATAATTTCGATGTGAGTGTGAGAACAAAGAGCTTTCAATGTGCCCACTGTAAAAGCAGCTCCTGGCCTACCAGCCAGGTTGCCATTAGGGGGGGATTAGTTTCCAATTGAATATTTGAGTGTTTTCCTTGGTGTTTCAGTGATTTAAAATAGGAGGTTTGAGGGTGTCAGTAAATAGAACATGTCAACCTGCTCATTTCAAGGAACAAGGTTTGAGAATTGATTGAATCATCAATTCAATTATGAGTGGAATTTCAAACATAGATGTAATTTGCCAATGCCCCCTGAGGGGCAACCCACCTGATCTGGGTGCACCATTCAGTCTGTTTAACCTCTGGGCTCAGGAGTACAGGGATTGTAACACCTCCCCAACTTGATTTATGGGAAACAGCTGCCTCCTGCTCCTGTCACCGAGATGAAATGCTTCACCGTCTTGGGGTGAATTTATTCCTTGCAGAGGGACCACATGTTCAAGCAGGTGGAAGGAGAACTGGGTGCAAACAGAAGAGGCTGAGGGATAGGACAAAGGGAGCCTTTGGGGTAACTAAAGCTGGAGACTGAATGCCAGAATAAATCAGAACTAGCAGGTGCATATCTTTTGGCCACTAGAGGATACCAGGTCTCCAATTTTGCAGGGAAAGGACATCCTTCCATGTGAGTATTTTCAGAGCCAGCAGAATAACTCAGTCCAGTCACTCAGATGTGCAAAAACTATCTTATTTCAATATTTATTTCAGATCTTCTTAAATGTGCATTGTATTGCTTACCCTGTCAGGCAAAATATACCCTTTAAACTACCATACATTCCTCTTTCTCTTAGGGATACATATGGTTCTGAAAGATCAATGGTACCAAGAAGCTATTAGCAATGAGTGCACTGACTATAGTCATCATGGTGGTCTCCAGTGTCTAGTGCCCACATTTCGTATGGGCTGACAGGCTCAATTGCTTCTCTATCACTCTTAGGAATGGTGATTCTATATTGCAAGTAGTCATCTAGTTCTGCATGCAACCATCTTCCTGAGACTCAAAGAGGTCTTCCCCACTGGTAGTCTTCATAGGTTCTTCCTTCCAACTTGTTATGTCTCAAAAGGACTTGCACACTTCTGATGATCTTTTAGGTCTCAACTCTAAATCTCTCCCATGAGCGTCTGACCCAATGGTCATGAATTTAAATATACACAAATCTCAGAGAAGTAAATGAGTGAGTTAGACCTGGAACAGTAAAAACAAGGGACAGGAGGACTGTGGTGAATAATGAAGTATAATTCAAATTCAAAGGTATTCATATATAGCTTAATAAAGCACATTTTGCTGATTGAATAGACCATATGTGTGTGTGTGTGTGTGTGTGTGTGTATGTGTGTGTATGTGTGTGTGTGTGATCTGATTTGGGTTTTAGGGGAAGTAAAGAAAAACAAAGCAAAAAACCCACTACCTTATTAATATTGACTTAGAGATGAAGTAAAGGAGAAAGGAAAAATATGAGAGAAATTAATGTATTAATACCTGAAGAAGTTATCTTACTGTGTACACCTTGGTTAACACCAAGAAAGAGTATATACATATGGATCTAGAGATCCCTAAGTTGGAAAGATCCATTCTTTGCTTTGGTTGACTGCAGTGGAGATTTTTGTATGAAATGGAGCTTCATATTGCAATGGATAGCACAACAGAAAGGAGGCGGTCAAGGAGCTGTATCTAAATGACAGTGTAGGACCAGGGGACTTCAGCAGCCTTGATACATCTCTACAAACTGAATGTCAAGGCCAAGAGCAGAGTTAGGTGCCTGGGTTCACTTGCCCTGGGTGAAATGAAGTTCCCCTTCAGTAAAGGGTAAGTGGGTATGTGATCTATAACTTGTATTTGGAAAAATCAGCTTAAAGGAGTGTCAGATACATATATAACCATGATGCATTCTTCTTCTCATTCTCTCTCTCTCTCTCCAAAAGTCTTCAATTCATTCAATCTATTGAACTATTTGACTTCTATCACAGTTTTATACATTTATACATCTCAATATTCTACTAATGTGCCAGTATTTTAGATCAGAATCATTCAAGATAAAATAAGTGTGAAACTCAGTTGCAAAACTGTCACATGAATTCCATATTTGAAGTGAGGTGTGTGTGTGTGTGTGTGTGTGTGTGTGTGTGTGTGTGTGTGTGTGTTTATCCAAGAATATATCACAAGCTTAAATGCCTTCAAAGACAAAACCCCTAAGACAAACATAAATTAGGTAGTCCACTGATCAAATACCATCTGATCTGGGGACATTGGAGAGTGGTGCAGACTGTGGGAACTGGATAATGTTTACTTCTTTGAGAAAACAATACCTCTTCAGCTGCATTCGCCATGGCTGGATTATCTAATAATTCTCTAAAGCACATCCTATTTTCTTCTAAAATATTCTGGGTGTCTCAGTATTGGCAAATTAATTCTATTTTAAAAGCCATATTGACCAAACAAAGTGAATATTTAGGCTACTTGGTGCCCAAGAATTTGAGATATCTGAATCTTTTATTGACCAACACTGTATTTCCATGGTTGATACAGAGCCTATTTCTCTTATTTTACTATCTGGAAGGGCACAGTTTGTCACTTGTGTACCTTGAAATTTAGTGGGAAATATGCACAGAAGTGATCTTTTTTGTCAACAGAAATAATAAGATCAATTCCCTAGTTTCCTTATGATGACGACGAACACATGCTGCATATCTCTCAAGCAGGGGAAACGCACTTCCTGCTCTGCTGGGCATGTCTTGGCTTTCACACTGGAAACCCTGCAACCCAGGAAATCAGGGCAGTCGGTCACACCACATTCTGCTCTCCATCGCATTTGCAGTGATGGAGAGACTCTACAGTGCTGTCAGCAGTGGGTGAGCGTACCCACGTGTTTGCACTGTCACCAGTTGGGTCCTCGTGGCTATGCTCCTTTGAGGGGTCACCGGCTCTGAGGCTGCCTGTGCTCCTAGTTGTCTAATGTGTGGTTTGGGGGTGGCTGCTCCCAACCTGGTTGGCCATTATGCATCTTGATGGTGCTGCCTATGGGGCATTCTAACAGGTGCTATGCCACCTGCCCAGTTTTGTAGATGACTCCACAATTTAGCTAATGCACTTGAATTATTTAGGTGACATTTTGCCTCGCACAGTTTCAGGTAGAAATGTAAATGAATGAAGGGCTCAGTTAGGCAGTTTCCTCTGTGTGATGTGTGAAAATATAACTAACGGTCAAGACTCAGGTCTGTGCAAAAGATCATTTGCCCCCTTTCCACTAATGTACATCATGTGTTTTAATATTAATTTCTCCTTTATCCATGTATCAATAATTGAGCACTGTGTCAATTAATATGCTGGGCAAATCGTATTCCCTGTCCTCTCCTTCACGATGTATTTCAGTAATGGAGATAATTTTCAAGATAAAGTATACAATTTAAAATGGATTAAAAAGAACAACTAATAAAGGAGAATTGATTCATGGGGGAAAATTTGGATAATTTCAAGACTCTTAGCTGTGCATTCAAGGCTGTGGATTCTGTAAGGAGAGCCTGTCGAAATGATCAAGTTTTACACACACTGCAACATTTCCCAGGTCTGCAATTGCAAGGAGTGAGGGAGAAAGAGGAAGGAGCATGCACACCCGCAAGCGCATCCCACAGACACACACACGCATGCACACACACATCTCACACTGACAGTGAATCTTTTGCCGGGGGTACATGTATGATTTCCATGGTTGGTTTAGGAAGGCGAAGCCTTCTTGCCTGTAGGTCCTTGTGAAGCTTCGCATTCGTTAGGTTAAGCTAGTGGGGTCGGGTCTTGCTTTGCATTTGCTGAATTGGCACACGGGCTTCCCACGCCCACCCCCGCCTCCTCCCCTTTCCCCTGCACAGCCTGGCTGAGAGCCTGCCAAGCGCAGTGGGCAGGCGGCAGCTGCTGCAGCGGCAGGCAGGGCAGGACTGCAGCCTCGGAGCCCGCAGTGACACCGTGGAGCCGGTAGATGGCTGTAGACAAGTGCGCTGGGCCGTGTGGTGCGAGGAGTAATGAGTCTGGGGAGGCCTTGACCTGACTGGATGCCGCTTTTATCTGAAGTACATTTAAAGAGATAAAGGGGAAGCCGGAGAGCGGCACATGTTCTTTTCTCCGCGGCTGGAGCTTTACTTTGAGTTTAAAAAAATAAAATAAAATACAATTCTCAGAGTCACCAGCTCTGGCCAGATGTGCTTCTCTCAAGAGGATCGGCCTTCCCGTAAATGCCACTGATGGGGACTTCCGTGAATCTCCCGCTAGCCATCAGGAAAGGGTGTAGCGCCTGCCTGGCGGTGATGACACCGTCGCTCTTATGATTAACATCAGCAGCCTCGTGGAGTTTTGTTTTTGCCACTGTGGCTGGCGGCCTCGTGTCCGGATTTGCTCATTAGAGAGCCCCACCAAGAGTCTGTTACCTAAGCAGCCTTGACAGGAGAGAAGAAAGCAAGAGTTTAGGAAGGAGAGAAAGAGAGAGAGAGGAGGAGGAGGAGGGAGGGCGGAGGGAGGCAGAGAGGAGAGAGAGAGAGAGAGAGAGAGAGAGAGAGAGAGGAAGAGAGAGCAGCCCGAAGCAAGTCACATCACACACAGTGCCACTGAAGGAATGTTATCCTTATAAACCCATAAACAAGCAACCAAACCTTGTGTAAGGAGAGAAGAGGGGCTGTTAAGAACTGGGCAGAAAAAGGCAAGAATCTCTACCCACTGCTTTCAGTTTTCCTTCCAGATACTCTTGGTGAAGTAAGGAGACTTCTGTTTGCTGACAAAGCCTTTGATTTCTCTTACAAGATGATGATGTATCTGTGGGTAGGTAGTCTCTCTCTCTCTGTCTCTGTCTCTCTGTCTCGCTCTCTTTCTCTCTGTTTGTCTCTCTCTTTCTCTCTCTTTCTGTCTCTTTCTTTCTCTCTGATAAATAAATTGACTTCGGGGACAAAGATTGCAGCGCAGAGTAATCGCATTGTGTGTGTGTGTGTGTGTGTGTGTGTGTGTGTGTGTGTGTGTGTGTGTGGTGATTACGCTGGTGGCAGAATAATCTCTCCCCGCTCCACTACCTGTGCTTGCATTTCCAGTGGGAGTTTTAGGCGAGACCTGGTTCATTAGCATGAAGCTGCAATTTTATTTTCAGTTGCAAAAATGAAACAACAACCAAAAAATGTTTGTGTGCATGTGTACAGGGAAATGCATGGTTGTCTCTTGCCTTGAAACAGTGGTGATGGTGAATTCAGAAGAACTGGGAAAAGCCGGCTTAGCCATGAACCAAATGCTCTATCACTTGTAGCTATACAGGATTGCCTTTAATTACCAAAACGGGACGGTTCTGAGAAGTGGCGGCTTTGTTTGTTTGTTTTGTGTTTGTTTCTTGCTTTTCTCTCGTGAGTGGCTACTTATTTCTCAATTCGGGGCTGTGTTGCGGATGTGAGCAGTATGTTTCCTTTGCCTTCACCAGGTGTGTGTTTGCGTGTGCAAGTGCGAGTGCATATTTTACAAGGCTGCTCTCAAAAATACGTGGGTTTATGTGTACTTGCTCTGACTTACTGATAAATGTTACATAGTTTTTTTTTTCTCTGCTCAAGTGATGGTATTGAAATAAAGGCACTGAAGTGGTAACTTGTAGTCAAGAATGACAATATTTAACTGGTGAAGCAATGTTTAAACAATCGTATCCTGGCATGATTAGCTTTGATGTATCCCTTATCATGTTTTGGGATGTCTATCTATCTATCATCTATCTATCTATCTATCTATCCTATTTTAGTTTGGCCAATAAAGGAGCATGTGCATTGATCACACAAGTCGCCAGAGACTCAGCTCTGTGATTTCACATGAGCGACCATGTCCCCTGCATTTCCTAGAGAGTGAAGCATTTGAGAGGGAAAACTCTCCTCTTTTTCCCCTCAGTATCATCCTCACTGATGCTCACTGGTTTCTCCTTGTTCAGCAGACTTAGAAAAGCCTCTTTTCATTCTCCTCCCTGGGGTCAATCCTGAGGTTCAGCTCACAGCCATGAACTTGGCTTTGCTACGAAGGAAGAGGCCTCTTTGTTGAATTCTTTGTTAATCACGTCGGTTCTCTGACCTCGGTGGGGCTCGGCCCTCTGGGGGTCTGGAGGTTTAGATTCCCTTCTCCCTGACCCCCCTTTGTTTGGACATGGTCCTTTGTAGAGACTTTAGCTTCATTTCCACCCACTTTAGTTTTCCCACAATTTGATACAGTGAATTGTGGCAGTGGGAGACGGACTTTCTCTATTATTATATTGTCTTCATTTCAGGGCAAGTTTCCTCTCCCTCAGTTTTAACGCCTGACATTAAAGAAGTGTTTGCAACTACAAAACTGTTAGTGAAAATCACAATAACTTAAGAAAGCCCATTTTACTTAAGCGCACAGAATTCCTTGTCATTTGCTTGGAAGGCAGAGGTTGACACAATTACAACTCTGAATATTTACAAGAGTAGATTTTTAGGCACTAAGAGAAGTAGTCATATGAGATCAGTATTTTGGTTCCTAAGGAAATCACTGTATTACTAGTTTAGGGAAAAGAATCTACGTGGGATTTTTTGTGAGTAGAAGAATCTGGGTAAATGTAAACAAATTTTGATTCCTGAGGGTCTGGTGAATAAGTTTTCTGGTCACACTTTTTCTCTGAGTAGCTAAGTGGTGTCGAGTTGATTTTATTTATGATGTGCACTAGCTGTTCCATTCATACATGTCTGCAACTCAAAATGGGGAAACACTGTGTGTCTCCTGGTCTCTCCGAGCTCTGTCCGAAAGGCTCCCTGATCTGCTTCCTTGTGATTCATCCTGGACATTTAAAAGCCATGGCCCCCAATTCCTGTTTTTTTCTCTTTCTTCCTGACGATTTGGGGTGCTACATGTTTTTATTACCTGAATTTATCAAATTGAAAGATGGTTATACCCGTCCCGCCCTGCACTCACGTATTCCATTTACATCCTTAATGCAAAGATTGTGTGTTGTTGTTCTGTATTCAAAAAAATGACAGAGACTTTAAACTGGAACAGCTGGGTACAGGCTGTTTTAGGAGATACGAATTAGCCAGCTAGAGTTAAGGCTGTGAGGTTTGTGGGATTTTTCCACTCTTTCCTCCTTCTTTCTTGTAATGCAGAGCTTCTGCACTTGCCTCCTAGTCTGTAAATAAAGATCCTCTGAATGCGGCTGATATCTCTGTTGAAGAGCTCATCTGGCTTGAGGAAAATGAGTCTCAGCTATAGCGATGTAGGAAAATACTGTTCACTGCTCTCTCATGGACATAAAAAATGAAATAAAGAGACCTGAAGATACAGTGAAACAGAATCTGTATTAGGTTTCTCTATGTCATTGTTTCTTAAATTGGTTAGGCAGCCTTTTTATAAGCATCTGTCTGTGAGGATGGCATATGATTTCAGTGAGTATATTGAAAACTTTCTGTTGAAGGAAAGTGTAGGAAGTCCAGGAAGAGTCTATACCCATGTAGTCATGTTAGTGCCCGAAAACTTCTTGTCTACCTTAGAAATACAGCTGAAGGCTTTGAGATGTACTAACTGACAACAGGGAGGTGACAGAAAAGCCAATCGGATTAAATAATTGCAGATGCCTAACATTTGAATCATTTAGCCCAATTCGATTATTTTCTAAATTTTTTCCTGAGGGAGGACTGGTTGGTGTACAGGGAAAGGAAAGTTTCCTTTTGTAGTCCAGTAAACTAGCTTCTGGGGAGTGTTGGTGACCCATGCTTGGGCACTGAGGAGAAACTGCACCCTGTGGACTTGAGGGCAATAGTGAGCTCACTTTGATGGAGACTCTGTCAGGACATAGCAGTGGCCCACTGCTGTGTGGTAGGAGGAAGCCCTCTGGGCCAGCAGCGCCCAACTCCATTGTGCTGTCTGGACTCCTTCAGCATTTGACTTTCTTCGGGGTGCAATTGAACTGTTTCTTCCACAGCTGAGCCGAACTGGAAGGCAATGAACCATCCTCTTTATGGAAGATATGATACCATGTATCTGGTTTGGTTCTCTCACTCTTGGACCAAAGGGTCACTGGCTGAAGAAACTCTAGCGCAATGAGTATTTGTGTTGGAATTTACAACCTTTTCATTTGTCTTTCCTGTTTTACTCTCTTGAGATGAAGAACCGTTTCCATTTTATTTCCACTCATATATCCTCATTTGCATACAAAATACCCTTCTGTTCTTTTTTACTTGTGGTTACAATTTTTAATTTTACACTTTCTTAACTTTCTTATTATATATGTTATCTTCACCCTTTTGGGAAACACATAAACCGTCCTTGAAGTGGAGAAAGGCAACAAGTAGAGAATTTCTGAGTGATCTTGAAAAGCTAAAAGAGAGCCATAGCAATAGGTAGCACAACTGCTTTTACTGACGTAGTTCAATTACGTAAGAGAGGGAATAGAGAATAACACAGGATTCCCCAGCAGGACTCTGCACTTCTTGTATCTTCCAGTGCATGCTACTCAGAGCAAAAATCCCACCGCACAGGCTCCTCCATCTCTCAGCCTGCCGTCACCGAAGTCACCATGCGGTGAGACTTACCTGTGGCTTCTCTGTCTGTTTTCAACTCTCCCTGCAGATTTAGGGAACCTCCTCTGAATACTCTATTTCCTCTCCTTGAATTTGTACAAGTTTATCTGATTTGGATTTCTCACCCTCAGAGCTGATTCTAAAATGAGTAGAGATAGCCTGATTCATAGATTCCATCGAGGTGGGAGATTGTGCATACAGTGTAGACACTGAATGTATTTATTTAGTGCTCCGTGATCACCAGGTCAATTTAAGTGAGCAGCTTTGGAGAAGAAATGACACCTGCTAGGCATAGGTTTTCCCCTTTATTTCAAATAAACCATATGTATGCCCTTAATAGTGGAATTAGGAGTAGTACCACCATTTTTAGCTCCTAAAATATAGGTTGCCTAAATTCTAAAGCTAGTTATATCTGCAAAGCAAATTTTCTAAACATGCACATAGAATCATTGTCTCAGTTTGGAGAAACAGTGACATGGATTATGAGGAGGACAAGGGTCTCCACTGATTTATTAAGAGAGCTGTCTGTGTGCTTCTGCCTTGGTGCACGGAGCAGGGAGGGTGGAAATGCTATCACATTAAAAGATTCTATCTGTTGTAAAACGTTTCTCCATTTCAGATACATTGAAAGGGGAAGAAAGAAAACCAAAGTCACTGAGAGGGACTATTCTGTTTCAAATAATGAGATCATAGCGCTTTAGAACTTACTGTTTTGTAACTTGCTTTTATCACTTAACATTCAATGCATTAAATGTTCTTCTATGGCAGTTGCTTTAATACTGGCACAGACAATAGCCCAATGAATAGATGTCCCAGAATGCACTTAACCAATTTCTTACCTGTCAGTTGTTCCTGTTTATAGGTATTGGCCCTAGTGCCTGCCGTGGTGGAAATGTGCTCACACAGATATTCAGTTTGCAAATTATTTACTGACCCTTTATTGAGCACATAGTATGTGTCAGTACTGGGCCTAGGGAGATAAATTAAATGATGATATACTACCAGGAATTTGAAATGGCCGGAAGTGAAGGTATGATTGCTACTGTTCATCATTACCCGTTGACTACAATTCACAAATTTATTGGTTATTTGTTTCAGCTCCAGGGATTTCCTCTGTTTTGTCAAATCTACTGTCAGGGCACCCTGCTTTTCACGTTCTGTTTCTACTTCGGTGTCTCGGTGCCCTCAGTGTGGTCTGCTTTTTATCTCAAGTCACTTGACCCATTAATTGAATGGCTCTATTTAGTAGAAATTTGTGCTAGAATTCGCCTGTGGCAACCAAAGGAAACATTCTTGTTTTGAAGGAAGAGATTTCAGTTTTTTATCCCAAACTTTAGAATTTCTATATTTTCTGAGACTGCACTGCTTTACACCAAAATGCCCGAGGAATACAAAGATGACTGTTGGTCTGCAAAAGAATTCTGACCCAGAAATTCCTTTCGGTTTAACCTGGAAAGTCCTGTTAGCACTCATGTTGCTCACCGTGTAGCTTAGTTAGGGGATAAAGCAAATGGCACCAGCAGGCTCCTGACTCTGCCATCATGATGAATCTGACCCATCACTCACCACTGAGGGCTGTCATTGATACTGAGTCCCCTTTATCACGTCTGGGTTTCCAGGGACAGCTTAAAGTCCCGGACACATTCTGTTCTTTCAAATTCACCACCATCATGCACATCCTCCTACCCACCCCTCTTTCTATTCTGTACTGGCACGAAGGAGCACACAAAATACAAAATATGCTTTAAGATACGCTTAAACATTCAGGAAGGGCCAATTTGCTGGCATCTTGAGATCACAAACACTCATGTGCCTAATATCTACAGGTAGGAGGGAATACAGTAATTGGCCCCAGTGAAGTTACAGGTTGTTAAGAATGAAAGAAGACAGTGGAAATGCAGAAATGCATTGGTGGGAGCTCTTCTGTGACTCCCTGACCCTGGTTTCACCATCTACAGCCTGGACTCCATGTAGGCTCTGGCTAGCCGAGACAGAAGTGTGTTATTTTCTGCATGAACAGCCAGAGACTGCTGATGTAAATTGATCACTATTTTTTCTGGTATCACTCTGAAATTTTGTTTATACTTGCATTCCTTTAGCTCTATAAAGCCTTATAAGCCTTTATATCATAAAGCCTTATCCATTTTCCTTCCAATCTAATAATGACACTGAACTCACTTTTTGCGTGTAAAAGTTGTTGTAAATGAAAAAAAAAAAAAAGAAGGAAAACTTCATGATCTAGCTATAGAGGGGAACATATACACAGCACTGTAGAGCAGGAAAACAAATTTTTAAAATGAGAACATGAACTCTTAGTAGTACATTCTAGGCACCAGCTTGGCATTCTTTTTTTTTTTTTTTTTTTTGAGACAGGGTTTCGCTTTGTGGTTCAGGCTGGCCCTGAGCTCAGCCTCCAACTCACATCACAGCAATCCTCCTGCCTCTGCCTCCCGAGTGCTGGGATTACAGGCGTGCGCCACCACACTCGGCACTGTAGTATGTGGTACTGGTTGCTGCTGGGTGTGAGTCTCTACATCCAGTATGGTATGTGGTCACTTGGGACTGAACCCAGGTCCTTGCTCTTACAAGATAGGTGTCGGAACCACTAAGCTAACTCCCTGGCCCCAGCTTGATGTTCTTTATGCACACAAAAAAAGTGTTAGTAAAGAAATTGAAATGCACTGCTGAGTATTAGTAAAAATAATCTAAAAGGTTTCTATTGATGTTTTACACATAGTAATTGATCAACACAGTCTATATTTTTTAGTATCTGAAGGATATATAGATCAAAAATCATGTGAAATGGCAAAATGGACCTCTTTTCTTCACTTTACCTTTTGAATGCTATATCAGATACTTTTAGAAAATTTCCCAAACCTTCAACAAATACTTGATCAAACGATGCAGGTTTCAACAACATAAGCAAATTACTTTCTGTGCAAACCTTATGTCTCCATTCAGAGAAGAACAAATTGAAAAATTGATATTCAGTACCAACAAGATAATTTCAGGAAGCAATAGAGCATTGTTTTGACAACTAAGAGACATGAAGTTTTTAGGACAAGTAGAGAGAGGACTGTACCGTGCTTTTCATTTATTATCCTGAGACATCTTATATAGAATGAAACTAATCGGGAAGGAAGGGTAGATGTAGGAAGAGAAAGATTTGGAAATGATTTGGGGAAATTTCATGGCATTTTAAGCAGTGCTATGGATTGGATAGAATAAGCCTTGAATTTCTCTGCATTCTATCTGTTATGTTCCACCAATTGTATCATTGAAAGTCAGGCTTTCTAGTCTTAAGTGGTACATGGAGATCACTTTTTAACCCTCTGTGATGCTTTCTCTATTCTTTTTGTGGTATTTTGTTATCGGTATATATTGTTCACACCACTGCAGTGTCTGGTCATTGGGTTCGGTGGTGTGGCAAAGATAGAAGATGGTCTGAGATGAATACAGGGCACAAGTGTGTGTGTGTGTGTGTGTGTGTGTGTGTGTGTGTGTGTGTGTGTGTGATTGTGTGTGTCTGTGTGTGTTTGTATGTGAAGTTGTATGTGTGTGTGTGTGTATTAAAAGAGAAAGGGGGAAAGAAGCACATGGATTGAGGTAGAGAGATTGAAGCAGAGAAGACAGCTCTGTTTGCATTTAAATAATTTCACATAGACAATTGCATTATCTCTTCTCCTTTATTACTAAAAATTTGCTCCTACCTCTTAATTTCCATAGAACATATTTTGCTGTTCCAGTCCCTCAAAGTTCAACATCCATTAGGGAATAATCCTTTTAATATTAAAGAGTAATCTACAATGCACTTATTTGTAACTTGTCTTCATTTTATTGACATTAACAATCTTCTCTACCTAGAATGATCTGTCTTAATAGAACTCAAGATGGGCTGAAAATATGGCTCAGGTTTTATCAGCACTGTGGAGTTGTGTAGTTCCTTATCTTTGATTTTGTCTTTTGTCTCCGCCTCTGAGGGACACTGTGAGTCTTCACACAGGACTTCCCTGAGGGAATCTTCTCTCCTTGGTTGTTGTGGCACTTGCCAGGCAGGTGTAGAATGTATTTATATATGGTTATCAGGCCTGTAAATCTTGGTGAATAACTGTATGACTAGAAATATGCTTTTGACACCCGTTCATGCATTAAATATTTATTGAATGTTTTTAGTGTATCAGATACTGTGCATATTTAGTTCTGGGAACATGATAGGATCAAAATCTTCAGGGAACTCGTGTAATTGGAATGATAGCTAAAATGCAACACAAGAAATAAAAGTGGAAACAAGTGAAAAAAACCTAGTCAATCAAGTGTTACAGCTAAAAGTCGTGGTCGCAGAGGCATATTGAGTTTAAAGGGAAAAGAAAGGCTCGCATATCCAAGGATTCCAAAGGCAACAGATGTCTGAGGCCAGGTGTGTGCTGGCAGTCAGATCATGGTGTTGAAAAGCTGACTGGGTTTCTCTGACTCACTGTCAGTCATGCTCCCAAACACAGTGACTAAGGTGGCAGTGATGGCCTCATGCTGACCTTCCACTGTGACAGCAGCCCCCCTTGGGTCCCTAATGTTCACGAAGGACCAGCAGGTTGTAGGAACACTTCTGAGGCTCATTCTCTCACACTTGCATTAGGTGCCCCCAACCCCGGAGGCAGTTCCCGAGACCTGATGCCCAGGCCTGGATGACAGGCTCACTGTGTGGAATCTGAATACACTTAGCCCTAGAGGAACAGTGACTGAAGTAGTGAGGGGGAGGGTGGCCACTCAGAAATACTAAAGAGCTGTTTCAAGGAGAAATAAATGCTAGTTAGGTCCAAGCAACACATGTCATCTATACAGATAAATAAGCATATGGGCAGTTTGCATTGAATTATAGTCCAGGAAAGGAGATACTTGGGTAGTAGAATGATGGAAGGAAAATGTTAGGAATGGTAGCTTCAGACAAGACTTCCAAGAGGGGTTTTCTCAGCTTAGGAGCTAAGGGAGAAGAAGAATGCAAGGAGGAGTGGTGGTCAGAGGGCATTGAGTCCAAGAATCATGGAAGGCCAGTTTGGCTGAAGCTTAGGGTGTGAGGCCCTGATGGGAAGGCAGTTCCAAGGTGGGTAGGAGCTGCTTCCTGTAAGGTGCCAGGACTGCTTGGCAGCTTCCCAGTGCCAGACATCTGTGTCCATCAAGTCACCTCCTGGAATCAAAGTAAAGAGAAAGGGACTCCAGAGAGCATCAGGAAGAAGAGAAAGGCAGTGAGGTTTTGGTTGTTGCTGTTTGCTTTTCCTATTTTAATTGTGTTTGAGAATGGATTCTCAGAATCTCTCTGCCTGCTGGAAATAAACAAATTCCACCAGTGCAACCTTTCTTTGAACACAAGCCGGCGTTGGAACTCACTCAGGGCAGGGCTTCTTTGCATCTAGATCTCAACCAGATTTTCAAAGACAAGTATCTCCTGGCTTGTGCTGGCTCAGCAAGCTGCTGAGCACATTTGCCCCCAAATTCCCAGGAAAAGTGAAAAAATGAAAACAAAAAGAAGAAAATGTGAACTGTCTTGTTCAGAGTTGGGTTGAGGAGAGAAGGGATGGGAAGTCCTTGAATCAGTCAGAGTGGTTCACCCAGGGGCCTGCTTCGTCCAGGAATGGAGCACTTCATGTTGACAGTCAGAAATCCAAAACGGTTTAATAAAAGCAAGTGTTAGGAATTTCAAGTATCTTCAAGGGCATTTGACTTAAATGAGCTCAATGACAGAGTATTCAAGTAAAGGAGAGGCTTGTTAATGTGCTAAATTAAAAGGCTAATCAAAGAGGCAAGTTCTACAAATGAGAACAGGAACACAATTAGTTAATGGAGGACTGAGGATAATATGGGAGAGATTTTTCTAATGTATTGATAGATTCACATTTTCCCTGAAGCCTTCAATGTTTTCAATCAATTAAAGGGACAGAAACTCTTATTCCTTTCACCACTTGTGAAATTAGGCCAAATGTTATGCAGTTTACATTATGGAAAGTGGTTAAACACCCAAATCAAGTAGATACTCTTAAATATGTACAATTATTTATCATGTACAGGCAGGCAATAAGATGTGCTTTTTTAACATGTAAGATGTTACAGTAGATCATATTCTTAGCTAGATGTGATTGAACAAGCCTATAATAAATACCAGGACTCCGGGAGGATCACAAGTTTGAACTCTAGTTGAGCAACTTAGAGAAACTCTATGTCAAGATATTTTAAAAGGATCGGGGATATAGCTCTGTGCAAAGGCTTGGATCCAGTGTCCAGTACTGCAAAGAAAAAAAATAATCATCGTCATTGTCTTTGGAGTGGGAAGAACAGTATTCAAAAATCAAGCCCTTCTGGTATTCTTTGAAGTATAATCATCTTCTTCCAATCTCATAGCAGAAAACACATGCAAAGACCCCTATTGGCTGCCTGAAACCAGAAAGTGTTGGGCCCAAGGCACAACATTTTTCTCTCTCTATTCATACTCATGATCACGTTTAATTGATAAACTTGGCATAGGCAGATACTTACAAAAACAATAAAATAACAACTTTAAGAGTATATTATAATAAAGGCTACTTAGAATGTAAGGATTGTTCATTTCTGGAATTTTCCATTTACTGTTTT
Organism: Petromus typicus; assembly: GCA_004026965.1. Taxonomy (NCBI): domain Eukaryota; kingdom Metazoa; phylum Chordata; class Mammalia; order Rodentia; family Petromuridae; genus Petromus; species Petromus typicus. The sequence continues at coordinate 81,003 of PVIR01002034.1, forward strand.
CCAATCATGGTTGACTGCAGCTAGCTGAAACTATGGCAAGTGACACCTCAGACAGGAGGCAATTAGTGGAACTCTCTGCTTTTCAGTCTTTAAAATCGGGCCGATTCTCCTGTCGGAGGCTCCAGCTCCACGAGTGAATAATGAGCCAGTATTGGCTCATACTGGCTGCTAAATCCTCATGGATAATCAGGATCTGAATACACCACTTGTGAAATAGTTTATACAGCATCTTGCCTAGTACCTTTCTCAGAATGTTGTGGTGAAGATTTCATGATGTATTGCAAGAAAGGGGCTTAGAGTCATAGATATCCCCTAGCAGATGTTTGGTAGTAGCTCTCTCCCTTATACCACGATTATCATTATAATAAGTTGCAACACAGACAGGGTCTTCCCCATGTGTGTGGATGGATGGAGGTTGAGGAAAAGTCTGTGTGGGAAGGAGGTGAACTCTTCAGTATCTGCAGTGGGAACTAGTTTGTAAATCAGGGATTTGGAAGGCGGCCAGGCCTCGGTGGGTTCAAACTCATTTTGTACCAGATTCTAACTGTGTGACCTTGGGTATTTTGTTTAAATCTTATTTTATGAAACGAGGACAGTGCTGGAAGAAGGAAGAGAAATGATAGAACATTTTCAGTATCTAACTCAGTACATGGCACTGAAACGTGAGAATTTATGCTTGTTTTCTCTCTATTACTAATCTTATGTGGACCAAAAAAGAAAATCTTCCAAGAGGGATGAAGAAAAAATAAATCTAAAGATGAGAAGCAGGTTTTAAAGTTGAGATTGAAAAGAATGAGTTAATATGCATGCGGAACATTTTGTTCTGATAAATGAGCTGCAGAAAACAGTTGTGTAAAGTTTCTGTGTTTAAAAAGAAAAAAGTAAAGTGATTCCTTTCATTCTGAAAATGAATTTACATTTGGGCATTCAAGGAAGTGGGAATGCAGGTGAGAACAAGAACGTCCATTGACCAACTCACTACTGATTGCTATTTTGACATCTGTCCATTTCTATATATTTGAATTTATTTGGCTAGCCTTTCCTGTCCACAACTGGATTCATACTGTAACTGCATTTGAATACAAATTATTTCATAAAAATTCTTTGGTTCTCCTAATCTTTTTTTAAATGTGAGTCTCTAAAGGTCGCATCTGAGCATTTGTATATACCATGATTTATTTACCTCTTTGCATACTGTTAAAACGATAGCCACTTTTAAATAAATGTAAATAGATTCCGTCTTTAAAAATGTATAGATTGGGCAAAGAAGAGTGAGCAAATGATTCTCAAGGGAAAAATCAAGTGGTTATGAGTATGGGACATTGTATTCATCCTCCCTGGTGTTAAATATACACAAACCAAACTAATATTTTTAATAAATGGATATTTTAAATAGTATGACTTACCAAGTGGAGGTCAGAGTATAAGAATACCCACTCATTTGCTTTGCATTTTTTTTAAATTTTGTGGAACCTAAATTGCTACATATTTTTAGATGCTCATCTGCAAGTATAAACTATTTTTTAAAAGGAGAAGCTTGGACTTTCTGGGCCTGAAGAAGCTTATTTCCCAAGGAAATTCTCTGAACTGTAGGAAAGAACAGTGTTATTGCACAAAGATATCTGGTCCCAAGTTGTCCAAGTGTACTAAATATTTTTCTAGGTTTTCACTCAGAGGAGAATGGAAGTCATTTATGTTGCTCTATTGCATTCTTTTACTTCTTTTGAAAATTATCTTTTCTTTCTCGTTAGTACATGTTGGTAATATATAATGAACACATATGTCTTGGGGAATTACTACATTTACATATCACATCTTCCTACTTTTTCTTTCCTCTTGCCCTCCCCTGGCTGCCCTATGCTATTTTCAGCAAATTTTACATGTGTATGACATATTTAAATCATTCCTCCCACTACCCCCTTTACCCCAGTTCTCTCCTAGTTTCACAATTTGGTGTGTGTATGTGTGTGGGGTGTTGTTCAATGTGTACATTGCTTTTCTTCACCCGTGTAACGCCCATTCCCTTCCCCTTGTCTGTCTGCACTGCCTCTGTTGGGTGCTAGTGTTCACGCAGAGCTGAGTGTGGGTGTTCACCATGTGTGCCAGGACCTCCGTTCGTGGCTAGTGCTTTGTTCTTGCTGCCGTAGCCGGACACAGATAGAAACTGAGTCAGGGCTGTACTGGTTGCCTGCTATGTGGAGAGATGCATGAAGCTCCAGTGTCCTTTGAAACTGGGCTGTGTGTGGAATGTCAAAAGGAATTCAGGAAGAAGTTGTAATCATGACACTCCTCTGGATTACATTCTGCAGTTACGGCGAAAGTAACTCTGGAAGGGAGCAATACATGGGGAAGCAAAAGGAGAGGTTTTTAGAGGGAAGAAATTGGCTCAGAAAGGAGCCTGGTTGAGACAGCCCAGATCATCCAATGAAAGGAAACGGCTCTTGTATTTAAAAGTGATGCCATTCCAAAAGATCACACAACAGTGGTTAGAACAGCGATGAAAGTTTGCCAAAAGGTTATTACAAGATCCACGTGAGCCAGATGTGGTGGTGCACTCCTGCAGCCCCTGTATGCTGGAAGGCTGAGACAGGAGGGTCACAAATTCAAGTCTGGGCAACTTCTTAGATCTTGTCTCAAAATAATAATAATAATAATAATAATAATAATAATAATAATAATAATTGAATAAAATGGGCTGAGTATGTAGCTCAGTGCAAAGGCTATGTGTTTTACCAACAAAAATAAAACATAAGAGGGCAAGATTTTAATGCCTATTGGGTGGGTATCCAGAGTAGGAATGGCTGTGTTTGTCTGCTACAGTCTCTCCTCATGAGCCTGCCCTGACTGCCTGTTCATCCTGGTGTTAGAGTTTGGCTAAGTGCTCGGTGAGCAGCAGAGTAGGAACCTTGGACTTCTACACTGTCTGGCTCTGTTTCTGTTCCATTCCATGTCCAAGGATTGCACGTTCTGATCTGTACAAGATGATGAGAGGAAGCTTTCCTCAGGCCATAGCCTGTCCTGTGCTGCCTCACACGCCCTGTCCAGGATCCACAGGGACCATTGTCAAGCACTTGCATCTAGACTGGGGGCAGGCCTGCACAGAGAAGAGTGTAGTGGGCACAGTCCTGCCTATATCTACTTCCCTCTTCGAAAAGAAACACTTATCATACTTATAGTGATGGTGCCCCAATTCAACTACTATTTTCAGGTGGCTTCCCCATTGAGAACTTACACAGAATAAGGAAAACACAGATGAACTTGATCTTCACTTTGTACGGGAACTCTGTCCTCTCTGTATCCAGAGATGGTCAGCCTATGAGTGAAGGAGTCTACAAGGGACCTAAAGCTTACCAGGGGTTGTCATTACTGAAATGTTAAATAGTAGCCTTCAAGCATTCACTTTTAGATATCTTCACAGGATTTGAAGGAAGAATAAAACATGCCAGGATATTTATGAATCATGAGATTTAATAGAGACCAAAGTAGATCTTATTATTGATGTGCTTACTGCTTCATTAAATTCCCCTTAAGGTTTGCGGCATGGATATGGATCATTTGCAATAATAATTATGCAGTGATCGATTGATTGGGTCTGACATTGCACTTGTCACCTTGAAATGCAAAATCCATCTATTTTCAACAGTGTGAATCTTTCTTGCTAATCTCTCACACCAGCATGCAATAGTTTATTTTATGGAGAAAGTACAATTTATAAAGTTTGGAGACTTAACATTAACCTTTTGCAAAAAAATAAAAAATGAAGTATCACTTGTCATTTTACAATGAAATGAAAATCATCCAACCAGCAATTTTTTTGAGATGAGAAAACACAGTCTAATTTCAGCAGAATATTTCAAATCCAAAATGCATGCACTTCAATTGAGTGCTACAAGTATATTGTAAGCATTGGAGTTGACTAAGCCACACATAAACCCTGGTTGATAAAATCTAAAATTGCAAGCTAGAGACTGATCCTCATGTGTGAATAGACACACACAAGCACACACACGACTATCTATGCATCTATGTATTTACCGTATTTTTACTTGTCTACTATTTATTTAATTTATATTTAACTTTCTCTCTGACTAAATAATGAGAAAGTCTATTTCTGAAAAGTACTCTGTGTAATGCTCACTCAAAGATACTCAGTGTAATGCCCACTCAAGATATCATCAAATACTGTTTTGTTTCACAATCTAGATTTTTTTTTCATTTTAAAAAATCTTTATTGGTACATTACATATACACATCATGATTGCACTCAACAATGAGAATTTGTACCAGTATATGACACAACTTAATTCTCACTTTTTCCCATAGCCCTACGCACCCTACCAACCCCACCCCCTATAATACATAAATTTTCTTTCCTTTCTTTTTTGTTATAATCTCATTATTTTTCCCCCTTCATCCCATTTTGCTTTGAGCATTTTCTATTTCACAATGTATAGCATATATTCTAGAACTCATTTACATCTTTATTTTATCATACCAGAGAAAAATACGATATTTACATATCTATAACCCATTTATTTCACTTATGAGGATGTCCTCAAGGTACACCCATTTAAGTATAAATGATTCAAACTTATCATTTTTTATGGCAGAGTAATACTCCATTGTGTAGAACTACAATTTTTTTTTATCTAGCCTCCAGTTGATGGACATTTTGGTTGTTTCTAAGATTTAGCAATCAAAAACTGAGCTTCTATAAACATGGGTGCACATATGTCACTGTGATATGAAACTTTTAATTCTTTTGTGTATATACCTAGCAGAGAAATTGTGTGGGTTTTTTTTAAGAGGAGGAAAAGAAACCACTGACCTCATGCTTCTGTATTTATATCAACTTTGATTTCTGAAACTTTCACTATCTTGAATTTAATGACGTGTCTGGTCTCAAGTCAGGTTAGCAGTGAATAATCATTTATAGAATCCCTTATTCAGGGCCAGGCATTGTGCCTGGTGCTCGGAATCGGCATTAAATGAGGCTGGTATGGCCTTTCTGTACATAAAATAGACATTCCAGGACAGGTAGGCAGTAGAAGCTCATTCATTCCAAGCTTAGAAATTCAGTGTGCTATTGGTTTGAGGACATGTTAATAATATAGGGCTAAAATGTTAGATGAAAAATAAAAATATATAAATATTTTATACACAAATACAAAAGTTGGATCAAAATATCAGTGTATAATTTTCACATACCACTCAAACCATGTTAAAATAGTGATATTTACCCTGTATTCGTATGTGTATTAGTATTTACCCTGTATTAGTATATGACAGTGGTCAACACTTAGACATACCATGTAGATACTCCCCAACCAATTTTATGAGTTATTCTTACTATGCTCATTATATGTTTGATGCTGAAGACTACAGAGATCAGGATTTGAATCCAGAGCACCAGTCTAAATATGCATATGACTTCACACACACCTTTACCCCTGCATCCTCTAAAATATTAACAGTGGTTGGTAGGGAAGATTTCTTTTTTACGTCTCTCTGCAAACTAAACATTTTCATTAACATAATAAAGACTTCAAATGTCATAGATGAAAATGCCTCCTACAGGACCTAAGAATGAGCAAATATGGTAGCAACAGAATTTGTGTAGAAAGAGTTGGAAATACCCAATAATGTTTAGCAGTCCTCAGCCATCTATGGCCATGAGAAACTTCCACTATATGATAATATAATTTGCAAATGTACTTTGTAAATATAAGAACACATGGAAGAAAGTTTCAGTAGTTCACCAGAATCTTTCCTGGACCATTGGAATTTAACAGTTTTAATTAAGACAACTTTGAGGAAAAGGAAAAAATAAATATAGCACAAATCTATGAACACCTTTCTATGAATACATTTTCTGAGGAGATATTCTATAGTTGGACTGCCTTTTGAAGATTGATTTTAGAAGTTAAGAAATAAGCAAAGTATAGAAATAGGAAAAATTCTGCCAATTCTTCAGCAATAGCTTTTTTCAGTTTATAAAAATCTGTTCTTTATTGCTGATAGCAGAAAGAGTAGAAGTAGAATTCTAATTTCCTTTTGTGTTTTCACTTGTAACATCTGAAGGCATTTGTTAAAGCAATCGTGTCATCCTACACATGCTAGAATAATACAGATCTTTTTCCCCAACGTACATGGTCCGATTTAGTATTTTTCAACATGAAGATAGTGTGAAAGAGACATGGATTCGTAGAAATCAGACTTAAAATTTTGAATTGGATCTTTTCCCGGCTGTCAAGTGTGCTGTGTGATACTCTCTTGGGTAATCCTGGGCAGTGGTAGGGCATCACATCTCCCACTCAGCCACGCTGTCACAAAGGTGATGATAAATATTCTTTGGTGCCTTGTGTTGTCAGCAGTTTCTGGACATGGTGCACAATAAATTATTTAAAACATTGCATACTTTATTTATAAAGTAGGCTTCTCATTGGATGATTTCTGTCCAATTGTAGCTTACCGTAAGTGTCTGGAGTATGTTTGGGATGGGCTAGGCTAAATTGTGATGTTTGGTAGGTTAAGAGTATCATTGTGATTTATACTATCAACTTCCTTTGAGTTTATCAAGACATAACCCCACTATAAAAAGGAGAATTCTCAGTATCCAGAGATATCTATATGAAAATTATAGTTAAGTTAAATAATAATTAAGCAGCATGCACATATTGAAGGTCTTGGCTGGGACATCTCTGAAATTGCTGAGGACTGCATTATCGACCTCTAAACCCTACCTGCTTCCCTCAACTTCTAGAAGAATTGAAGACAGAACACAAGCCACATTTCTTGTTATAGGTTTTCATGGGGAATCACAAATATGACTTGAAAGTCATCAGAATTAGTCTGGACCTTCACTCTCAGCCCCTCTGGGAGACTGTTCCCCTTAAATTCAAACCAACCTCTATAAGCCAGAAGAGGAGGAATATCAAACCTAATTCATAGGCCAAGAGAAGAAGATTTAGACAAAAATGTCTTGTGAAGATTTTGGCTCCAAAACCAATGACTTCACTCATTGCCATAAGTTTGAGGTCAGTCTGGGCTACATAGTGAGTTCAAGGCCAGCCTGACCTACATAGTGAGACCTTGTCTAAAAATAAAACCAAGCAAAACAACAACAACAAAAACAATGGCTTACCTAAGATTACGCAGATATCAATACTATAGTTTGCATGAGAACGTGGGGCATTTGTAATCCATTCAGGACATCTTACTATGGTGTTTTTCATAGGTGGTTACACAGTTATACCTGACAGAGATAAAAAATAGTGGACTCGGGAACTCTACTATTTTTTCATTCCCCCACTTGATCTTTCACTGAACATCATCTTACTTTCAGGCATGAGTAGGAAAAATCCCCAAGTCCAACAGGCTTAGGTAAAACCAAGCATGATGCAGAATTCACTGGTGAACAAAGTGGACATATTTAAGAGGTAGATATCAGGCACAGCTCTGCCAAAAGACACTGCTATATTCCCTTTATTCTTTCAGCTGTCCTTTATTTGACATAGACTTCAGTCCCAGGCAAGCATTCCCTTTAGGGGCCACCAGCAGCAACAAGCTAAGTCCTTCTGGGTGGGCACTTCCAACTGAAGGACTGTGCTTCTGCACTGAAAGTCAGAGGCATCATCAGAAGTCTTTTCATTGTCCCTCAGTGGTTCAGGATTACACGCTCATGTGCGAATCAACCGTATTGGCTTGACAGTAATATGTGGTGATTGCCACATGACTAGGTCTAGGTCACCTGACTACTGGAAATCTAGAGCTTGAACTTTCTCCCCTAGAAACATCAGAACAAAGAATGGAGAAGAGGTTGTTGTCCTCAGAAGGGGCAGAGATAAACAATAGATGCTAGGGTAGGCTAGAATGATTCCTTACCAGTGTTTGTCTTTACTAAAGATGGTTGTTTATAATTCTCATGATACAAAATTATTTTCGTGGGAGTTAGAGAAACTTCTAGAATAATTAGAACTTCTCATCCTGCCCAATAAAGTTTCTTTTTATTTCTTGAAGCTCTTTGGGTACACATCGGCAGCAGCACCATGAATGATGAAAACATCATATACCTGAGTCCATTTCAAGGGCCGGGGATATAGCTCAGTGGTTCCAGTGCCTATCTTGCAAGCACAAGGGCCCGGTTTGATCGCTGGTAACCACATAACAATACTGGGCTGCAGACTCACCCCAGCAGCAATCAGTACCACGTACCACAGTGCCAGGCGTGGTGGCTCACACCTGTAATCCCAGCACTCGGGTGGCAGAGGCAGGAGGATTGCTGTGATGTGAATTTGAGGCTGAGCTCAGGGCCAGCCTGAACCACAAAGCGAGACCCTGTCTCAAAAAACCTTAAAAAAAAAAAAAAAAAGATTCATTTCAATAGCTAGATGAATGATAACTCCTTTGCTATGTGTATGTATTTCCACCCCATAGATAGGAAGCCAGATCTAATTAAAAGGTCATGTTAGCTGAGAATTAACTAATACTGGAATCAGACTGACAAATATTTTCTAGCCCTATATTGTTTATTTTGTATTTTTGATTATAAAACAAATACAAACAAACATGAAAACATCCATAATGATTGTAAGTGATAGGCTGAAATCTTTTGGAACCTTAAAAATTAGAGGATCAGTAATTTAGCCTACTTGTTGATTTTTTGCTTATGCATTTTTAATTGAATTCTTTATTGGTAATTTTTATATAGACATCATGACCACACTCAACATTAGGAATTTGTACCAGAATATGACATAAGTAAATTCTCATTTTTACCCCTTCCCCTACCCACCCTACAATCCCCGCCCCCTATATACCTATACTTTCTTTCTTTTTTTGAACATCATATTTTTTCTTTCATTTTCTATGAGCTATAGGATTTTTGGAAATCTCACAATTCTTGACAAAAGTCATCATTTGGTTTCTTGTGTGATGATATAATTTAATTAATTTGCCAAACACTATTATAAACCTACAGTGTATGAGTCCCATAGTACGCCTAGCATCAGATGTCAAATACAAGACATATAACCCCTACTAGCCAGCAGTACGCATTTGTTGAGGTGAATTTATTAAGGGATGTTCTGAGCAAGCTGTCTATAAAAGTCTGCTGAACAGGGTTAAACAGATACACAAAGCAACAAAATAAAATATCAGTCGCATGGTTCAGCCAGTAATTCATCAGGTACTAGGAATTGTTCATCAGATTGGGCCCTGTGACATGAAGCTCACATACCAAGGCAAGGGATGGTCAGTAGGAAGGCAAACCTAGAACAGACATGCACAAACGCCACTTGTGGTGAAGGCTGAAAAGGCTGTGAATGGACCTGGAGCCAAGGAGCTGGAGGAGAGCTCACAGAGGACCTGACAGGTGATCTGTCTTGAAAGTGAGAGGACACGGGCATGCCAGGAGCCACGAGAAGGCCACTGTAGGTAGGGCCACAAGCACAGAAGCACCCCCTTGGGGCAGGGCTGAATCTTGCCTACAGCTCCTCTACTTAGTGCAGACTGCCCTCCTGTTCTCATTATCGGAGGTTGTTTTACTGAGGCCTAAGTAACATAAAGTGTGAACGAAATGTACATACACATGCATGAAACCTTTTGTACAAGGAGCTACCAAACACTCCATTTCCCCAGGACTCTCTTGCCTCCACCCCTCCCTTTCATTCGGCCTTTCCCAGAATATCCAGTGACTCGAGTTCTGTCCCTAGACATTAGCTTGCCTTTTCTGGAACTTTATATAAATGGAATCAAAGAGTAGGTGGGGTTTCTTTTTATAGCCACTAAGCCTACACATAATTCAAGTCTTCCAATGACTTCTCCATGTCTTTTTGTATCTGAAAAGTATCATCAAAGTCGTTTAACTATAACCTTCCTTTCTATAGCTGTGGGCTAGATTCTGTGTCCGCTTGTCTATGAAAAGTTCTGGGGACTTTGTGAGGCAAACATGTCAAGTGCACTTCCATTTTCTCTTTCTATTCATACTATTTTAAAATATATAATAGATCCAGCCAAATAATGGGGTGAGTGACCAGGACAGGAGTGCAGGAGAGAGGGGATAGAGTGATGAAGTGGAGAAGGAAGAGAAGATATTCCTTTATCAGTGTGACCCCAGAAACAAGATCCTGTGTGACCAATTTTTAGTGAAGTAGAATAAAATAAAATGTACCTTATTAACATTATGTTCAACATATGTTAACTTTTGATCATTCAACCCAGCTGTTTCTCTTCTAGGTAATTTCCCAAAAGAGTTAAAGATGTCAATCTTGCAGTGACACACATATAGCCATATTTAAAGCCATACAAGTCATAATAGCTACATCTTGGATGGTTTATATGTCCATCAACAGATAAATGGATAAAGAAAATGTGGTATTTCCATTCAGTGGAATAATATTCTGCAATAAAGAAGGATAAGTATAAGACATGTGTAGGAAAACGGGTACACCTTGAAATCATAATGTTAGGCAGAATAAATCAGATGCACAAGTTTAACTTTTGCATGGTTTTTCTTATAGGAGAAACCTCACACATTAATGAGGGACAAAATAAAGGAGAGATAATAGGAAGTAGGAGGTAAATCTTCCTCAAGGGGGAAGGAGATCAAGACACAAGAGAGAGGCAGGATAAGAGAAAGCTTTGAAAAAATGAAGATGTGTTATGTGCATGTACCAATTTCCCATGAATAAGGTAATCATTGTCAAACATGTACTCATGAAAATAATTTTATTTTGCAAATAAAATGAATAAATTTAAAGCTAAAACAGTGGTCAACAGAGTTTAATCTCTGATGATCTAGAACACCTTCGGTCCATTCTGTGCTTTACCTAAGAAAGGGAAGGGAGGTAATAATACACATTCTTTTTATTACCTAAAGAATTTGAAAATATATATATATATATATATATATATATATCATGAAGATCAATGTAGTATATAACTGTCCGACACTAAATGATCCAGAGGCCAAGTTAAGAAAATTTATTCATTTGTTTACCTAGCAAATACTTATTGCACACTTATTGTGTTCAAGATGTGTTTCTTGGTACTGGGTATGTAATGGCATTTGTTAAGGTGAATTTATTAAGGAATGATAAAGAATTGTTTATTAAGATAAAGAATTATTTCCTTCTGTGCCTTTGCTGGTTTCTACTTTCATGTTGTATGTATTTAGTGCAATAGGAGTTGTTGAATATATTAGTAATTGATTATAAAATATGAAAATCATTGGCATAGACATCTAAATTAGTGCAACTTGGCAACACCCATTATTCTTAGAGATGCTCATAGTCTTTTACCCTGTGGAAGCACTAGAAGAAATTCTCCTCTGAGACCTGCTTATCTGTGCACTCAGAGATGCACAGTCGTGAAGCTCCTGAGAGCCTCCTGTGTTGTTCCTACATGCCCACCCAAGAAGGGCTGCTTAAAAAGGTGATGTGCATGTTTATGACTGGACAGATGCAGCTATAAGAATGACCTTATTAATCTGTGCTAACACTGAACAAGGTCTTAGATAAATAGCAAGGGAAAAAAAAAAACAAAAACAAAAACAAGAAGCACCGCTATAGTTTAGGTTTCCAGCCCTCCACAGGATGGAAAAATACAACACACACACTTTAAAAGGAAATACAAAATGCTGATAAGTTTTGAAAAGTTGTTGAGTGCAGAAACTAGGATGGAAAGAGATGACCACTTTGAAGTTTTTTAAACATTTGTGAAGTGTATATATTGGGTGTTCAACTTGGTAAGACTAATTTTTTTCTCTTTTTTTAAAATTTTAATCTTTATTGGTACATTACATATACACATTATGATTGCACTCCATAATGGGGATTTGTACCAGTATAAGACACAACTTAATTCTCATTTTTTCCCATAGCCCTACCCACCCTACTGCCCCCCCCGTATACATAAAATTTGTTTCCCTACTTATTTGTTACAATCTCAACATTTTCCCCCTTCTTCCTATTTTACATTGAGCATTTTCTATTTCACAATATATAACATACAATTCTAGGACTCATTTACATCTTTATTTTCTCATACCAGAGAAAAGGTGCAATATGTACCTATCTGTGCCCTATTTATTTCACTTATGAGGATATCTTCAAGGTATGTCCATTTAAGTATAAATGATTTAAACTTATTATTTTTTATGGCAGAGTAATACTCCATTCTATAGAAGAACCACAGCTTTTTTATCCAGTCTCCAGTTGATGGACTCTTGGGTTGTTTCCAAGATGTAGCAATCACAAATTGGGCTGCTATAAACATGGCTGCACATATGTCACTGTGATATGAGTCTTTTAATTCTTGTGTGTATATACCTAGCAGGGCAATGGCCAGGTCAAATGGGACCTCCAATCCTAGCTTTTTGAGGTACTGGCAAAGTAACAGATCCAAGGATCAGTGGAGTAGACCAGAAGATCCAGAAACTACTCCAGATACACTGAGCCACCTCATCTTTGACAAAGGAGCCAAAAATCCTCAATGGAGGAAAGATAGCCTCTTTAACAAATGGTGCTGGAAAAAGTGGGTTTTAACTTGCCAAAGAATAAAACTAGATCTAACTCTTTCACCATGTACCAAGCTAAAATCAAAGTGGATAAGAGACCTAAATATTAAAACAGACACTCTAAACCTACTGCAAAGCAGGTTAGGTAAAACTCTCGAAGACATTGGCTTACGGAAAGACTTCATGAACAAAACTTCTATAGCACAGGAATTGGCTGAGGAAATCAACAAATGGGACCTCATTCTTTTAAAAAGCTTCTGCACAGCAAAGGAAACCACCAACAGTGCAAATAGGCAACCAACAATGTGGGAAAAAATATTTACCAGCTGTTCCTCAGATAAAGGGCTACTACCTAGAATATACAAAGAGCTCAAAAAAATTAGCCCACCCAAATTTAATGACCCAATTCAAAAATGGGCATCTGAAATGAACAGATATTTTTCAGAGGAAGAAGTAAGAGCAGCTAAGAAGCATATGAAGAAATGCTCAACATCATTAGTCATTCAAGAGATGCAGATGAAAACAACATTGAGATTTCATCTCACTCCACATAGAATGACTGCCGTTTCAGAATCAGCCAATGGCAAATGTTGGCGAGGCTGCGGAGAAGAAGGAACCCTTCTCCACTGTTGATGGGACTGTAGACTCGTACAACCCCTGTGGAGATCAGTTTGGAGATTCCTCAAAAAGCTAGGATTGGTAAGACTAATTTTAAAAGTAGAAAAATATATCAAGTAAGTGAAGAATGCAAACACTGTTTTAATATTTGGTCTTGGATACTTTCTAATTATCTTATGCTTGGATTAGTTGTCTAAGGTTGCTTTTTTTCCTCTACCTTCCTTCTCTGCCAGTCCACTTAAACAGAGAAAGAAGAGGAGACAATTCTTACAACCAAACCCCTTCACATTGTTGATAGCCAGTTAAATAAATGATTTCCCAGTAGATTCCTAGAACCTTGTCCTAGATCCTGCAGGAAGGGGAGCCTCCCTGGAAGGTGATGGTCCTCTGGGCCACTAAAGGCAGACAGCTGTTGATTCAGGCTTTTGATAGAGTGACTCAGCTAAGAAAAGGAAGTCTCCCTGATTAGAAGTTGGAAGTTCAAAAACAGGAAGTGGAACTTTGCAGAACCCAAGGAGGGAAACACAGTCAGAAGGGGTAGAACTCTAAACGGTGGTAGCCACCAGGAGACAGAACTTCTTCTATACATCATCAGTGCTTTCAAGCAGCTGAGCATTGGGAAAAAATGACAGGATGATTCCAAACCAAACCACTGAGTTGAACCCATCCTGGGACAGTTTTGCTCACTGATTACCTGTTCATCCAGTGCATAGAGAGTAGCAGTCTCTTGGGAAAAGACATGTACTACATGCTGCCACAGTGGTGCTATCATTCTACCTTGATGAGACTTTTAATTTCATATCAGGAGTAGGGCTTCATGTCCAATAATCTCACAGTCCAATTACAAACTGTGATGGGAATTTTTTTTTTTAAGGTTTTTTTTGAGACAGGGTCTCTCTTTGTGGTTCAGGCTGGCCCTGAGCTCAGCCTCCAACTCACATCACAGCAATCCTCCTGCCTCTGCCTCCCGAGTGCTGGGATGACAGGCGTGAGCCACCACGCCCGGCACTGGTATGTGGTACTGGTTGCCGCTAGGGTGAGTCTCCACACCCAGTATTGTTATGTGGTTACCGGGGATCGAACCCAGGTCCTTGCGCTTGCAAGACAGGCGCCGGAACCACTGAGCTATATCCCCGGGCCCTGTGATGGGAATTATTAAGGACACATAATAGCCAAAAGGCCCAAGACTCTCCCAGGGCAGAGTCTTATTTAGAGGATAACTAATATTAGCCATTAACAATACCTCCCATAGTTGAGGCCATCAGTGATACAGGTGAGGTTCTGGCTCAGTGCAGCAACTGTGGGGGACTTAAGACTTGAACAGTTTAGCTCGGACTGCATGAAGAGATAGAGCTAGCGCATGTACCCTTGGGCATTTCCACCGCACCTCCTAAGTCCTTGGAGTATATGGTCACTAATAATAAGACAGAATCTCTCTGCACAATTAGTAGAGTTACTAGCTTACATGACATATGGAGACTGAATTGGGAGACACAAAGGAATCTGAACTCCACCCACACACCCGTGTGAAGTGAGGCCCACACAACAAAACAGAGCTTGGCTTTATAGTCCCAAGAGAAGAGTTGATTTTTAAAAATGATGGCAAACTGTGTGGCAGTGTCACAGGAGAAAAATTAGTGACTTCAGGTTGAAATTCTGCCTGAGTTTATTTTATTTGCCAAAGCAATGATGGGTGGTAAAGGATGCGTGTTTTTCTCAGAGGCATCTGTGATTTAAATAAAAGAAGTTTTCTAATTTTTGGTGATGGAAGGGCACCAGCATATTCAGGTAGACCCTGACTATGATATTGTACAGTATTTCTCAAGAAGAGTCTTCTTTCTTTTTTCTTTTCTATTTTCATCGAAGGGCCTGGTGCAAAAAAAAATAAACATAAAAAATGGTTAAGAAAAACTACTGTCCTCTAAAAGCTAAATAACCATGAGTTCTCATCGTGAGACATTTGGTAAATTTCATTTTCCCACAGATGTTGTTGGACATAAATTGATGATTTCAAGAAGCAAATAGAATATTCTGCAATGCTCAGAATTAAGGAATTCCATGTGATCAGATGGGGCTTTGTCAAATTGAAGTGTCTGAATTAACTTACACTGTAAAAGTGAAATTGTAAAGCTTTGCTTTTCCTCCAGCCTAATCAATGAAGATTAATATTCTATGGGAATCTGATTTTGCAGATGGAGTTGAGCAGCACTGTTTTCCCTACCATTTTTACTCAGAGTAAATAAATCATTTTTATTATACTGTATGAATTTACTTAGCTCTCTTAATAGGCTTTGTAAGAATAATGCTTCCTTTGATTATATTACATTTTTAAATGTGTGCAGTATGCAGTAGGATGTTGCCAGTGGGGGAAGGGGCACTGAGAAATGGAAGACTTGCTGAATATATAAGTATTTATCAGCATATCCCCTGTGTTTTAAAACAGATGAAGCCATGTCAGTGTATCTCGGACATCTTAGGGGTAAATTACTAAGTATTTGCAAGATGAAAATGGTTCTTAGCTATATCACCTGTAAAACTTTTTTTCTTTGAGGAGGAGTGACAGTCTGAAGGGACCTGATTCTTATGAAGCTATTCTAGTTGTTATTTGGTACCTTTTTTTTTTTTTATCTTTGTGGGGCTGGCCAATTTATCGGATGGATTTTTCTCCCAAAGGAGGCAAATAAACTTTATAATTCTAGGGCTTTCCTCCCCATGTATAAATTGATCAAGCTGCTTTGAAAAACCGCTGATGTGTTGACTTAGCAGGTACTGCAAGTGATCTCATCCACAATTAATAAACTGACTTCTCACCCTGAGGTCTTGGAGGTTTAACCCTTGAAGGACAGCTGTGTTTTGACTTTCAAAAGTTATACCTTCATGGAAGAAAAAAAAGAGTGGCAGAGAATAAGAAAGGAGGAGCAGAAGTAAGGGTAGAGAAAGAAAGATTGCTTTCATTAGAGATAAAATGCCTTATGATCTTTTGCATTATACTGAGTCTTGAATTATTGAGGTTTCCAATGAGAAGAGATGAAAACCACCCAAATATTCTCTGCCTCTAGGTACCATTTGGCTTGTACATAATCAACAGACTAATTCTTTCTACAAATACTGTCCTTCAAATCAGAGCCCTTAATAGATTTTCTTTAGATACTTTAACACTTCCCCCACTATTCATGAGATTTTTCTTAAAGAGCCTTGAGTCAGAGAGTCGAAAGTGATGCTAAGTTGACCCTTTTTACATGAACACCATGCGTGTGTTTACAGATACATACAAAGGTAGAAGGAAAAGACCTCATGAAACCTTGATCCAGAAGACACAAATTTGAGCTCCATTTCTGCAACTAGTTATGATGGGACTTGGAGAAAATCACTCATCTTTTCTAGGTCCCATAACTATTTGCATAACAGGAATAGTAGCAATAATTGCCATAAAGAGAATGATTGCAACCTAATATTGTGTAACTGAACTGACACTTTCTGGAAAGAATCAGAGCAGAGAGCATATTTGCCAGTATTTGTCTGATGTCGCTTCGTGTTGTACATGGATAAATGGGGGAGTCACACTCACTGACTTGATAAAGAGGAGGCTTTGGGAACTGGGCAGAAAGGAGAATTAAATGCCTTTACTAACACAACCAAATTAAAAGTAAGCTATCTGTGGGTAAATACAACTTTTATTTGTTAATGAAAATTTTTAAAATGAATTGAACTGTCTGAGGAGACTTGGAATCCAGACATTATATGGAATTGGTTTTAGTAAGGTCCAAGAGTGTATTTTCCAGTCATTTAGTATAGGAGTAATACTCTATGACCCTTGATGGCTAATTCTATCATGTAATTAAGTGAAAAAGATGATTATGAAATCTTTTAAACATTAAAGGGAGTTAGGAAAAACAAAAAGTTAAACTTTCTCTTCTTTTTATGTCCCCCAGCATGCTATTTGACTATGGATTAGGGTGAATTATGCCATTCCTAGTATTTGACCACTCAGATATGTAAAAATAATGCATTATGTTTAAATTTCAAATCCACATTATGAAGGTGTAAGTATTATTTATTTTCCTGTATATATTTTCTTATAGTTTCTTCAATCTCACCCTCTTTCCACTAAATGAATATGTCTTGCAGATTTTTTTTTCATATCAACAGACCCACTGTATATAAATACATGTTTTGTTGTCTGAAGGCTACATGCCCCCTGTAGAGAAGTTTACATATTTGCACGTTTACTTATTCAGAGATGTTGAGAAGTTTTCATAATGTTATATGATCACCTCAAGATACTCATCTCTGGGGGCCAGGGATTTAGCTCGGTAGTTCCGGCGCCTGTCTTGCAAGTGCAAGGACCCGAGTTCGATCCTCCATAACCACATACAATACTGGGTGTGGAGATTCATGCCAAGCATCAACCAGTACCACATACCACAGTGCTGGGCATGGTGGCTCACGCCTGTAATCCCAGCACTCGGGAGGCAGAGGCAGGAGGATTGCTTTGATGTGAGTTTGAGGCTAAGCTCAGGGCCAGCCTGAACTACAAAGTGAGACCCTGTCTCAAAAAACCTAAAAAAAAAAAAAAAAGAAAAGAAAAAAGATACTCATCTCTGTATTTTAAATGAGAAATCTTGAGTAGAGTTAGGGGGACAAAGAAAGAAGAATGTTTAGTTTTAATTTTGCAGGCATACTTGCCGAGGTTTTCACAATGATCTTTTCTACTTAACCACATGACAAAATTAGCCACCAGAGTCCAAAATATCTAGGGGACCGTGACAAGTTACTCCTATGTAAAAAGAGTGAAAATTTCCCTCTTGTATCATCATGCCTTCATGGGTGAACTTTTTGTATGAAGTATTCTACAAGTAGAAGCTTTACTTTAAAAAATTGTTTATCCCTTCTCCAGGGTGCACGCTGAGCACATTTGTAATTATGACACAAGCGTGAGCTTTAAATGCTTGTTCTCACTTAAAGTTTGGCAAAAATTTCACCTTAGACTTGGACTATCCTAAGGAAAAACCTCAGAACCTTCGTGTTTTAAATCATAAT
Organism: Petromus typicus; assembly: GCA_004026965.1. Classification (NCBI taxonomy): domain Eukaryota; kingdom Metazoa; phylum Chordata; class Mammalia; order Rodentia; family Petromuridae; genus Petromus; species Petromus typicus. The sequence continues at coordinate 99,178 of PVIR01002034.1, forward strand.
TACTTAAGAAAAAGCTGGTTTTCATAGGCAAATCATCTTTTGTCCAGAGGTCAGAAAACTGCCAAATACAGAACAGTTAGAAAAGTGATCATGTGTCCTCTATGGGCTTAAGCTCACATCCAATCCAAGCCAGAGTTGACATTTTGCAAGAAGGTCCAATATCACATACCTCACCATCCTAAATTACCCTTGGGAAAGAGGATGTTCACTTCCTTCTTACGAGAGGCATAGACACGGGTGATGCAGCTGCGTGGAAGCATGAGTGAGTGCTCTTCATTTCAAGGAGCACTCCAACACTGTGAAAATTAGCACTGGAACATGATTCCAAATGAGAGTGACACCAGGAGCCTAATGAGAAATTGAATACCACCGATTCATCTCCTCCTGCCCAAGATCTTTCTCTGCTGTCATATGAATGCTTCTGAAATGCTTTCCCCTTCTGGAAACAGGCTCTTGCAAAGCTGAGATGAGAACCCTGCTCCTTGCTCTCCCTTGCTAGCTGAGCCTCGCAGTTTTTTCCTTTTCCATGTCCCAACCTGTTTGGGGTTGAGTGATGTAGTGCCTGGGTTTCTGCTTGACATCTGCTTCCTTTTGCTGATGTGCCCACAGCTGACTTCTTCCTGCCCTCAGTGGTTTACGCATCATTTCTGTTGTTTGCATGAAATCAACATGTGCAGAATTGATGGCTATGTAACATAGACTGGTTAGTTTGTTTTTGAGTAAACCAAAACACAGAAAGTTGTCTGGAGAGAGAGGATGACTTAGTTGTGACATCATCCCTATTGGGAATTGGGGTAGAAATTTGAAGTTGAAAATAGAGCAATAATGTAAGCATTGGCCACATAAACCTTGCATTGTCAATTGAGTTCAATGATAGAAGATGTCTACATGAGGAATAGCTAGCCTAGTGTTAAACACCTGATGGTCTCTAATTTTTCACAGAAAAGCAGTATTTTTAAGCACTTGGTATTATATATCAAGAATCTTGATATATAATGAGTCGATGACAGACAGTGAAAAGGATCTGCAAAACCCTCCTCTCACAATCCTTCTACTGTCACAAAAAACAAAAGCTATTCTCTTGTTTTTGTCATCTCTTGGTCTCTAGTTACCCTTGCATAGTATCTGAGTCAGGAATCTGAGAGCACTTTTGCTGAGTAGTGTGGACAGTTGTGAGCTGGACTAACACTATGTCAGAGTCCCCAAAGTTATCATCCACTGAGCTGGCTTACCTGGCTTTTTCCAAGACAATAGGAGATCTGCTACCTAGATCCCTTGCCTGGACCTCTCTTGTATATTTCCTCATGCCAAGGTACCTGGTTACTCCAGAGTGAGTGATCCAAGGGTGGACCAAAACAGACACTCAAGATAGAAATCCCAATCTAATCTTGGAAGTCAGATTCTACTTTTTGTGCTTTATTCTACTCATTAATTCAGTTAATCTGGTCATCACGAAGGGGAGGAGTTATACTAGGACAGGCATCACCGAGGCCTCTCATAGAGGCTTTCTGCCATATTGATTATATGCCTCCCCCAGGAAGCACTGAGAAAAAGCACAGAAACAACAGTGAGGGGAATAATAGCCAGTGACATTGATCAAAAGCTTAAAATTGTAATCGTTCTGTGGTAAGGGTAATGACAATAAAAGCTCACACAGAATGAGCAACTGGCAAATGCCAATTCTACACTGAGTGCTTCATGTGGCTTTTCTCATTTAATATAACAACTTTCACTCCCTGAATAGCAGTGTTTATCTGGCTTTCAGCTGAGGAAACTGAGGCCCAGGCACCAATAACCTCTGACATTCTCTTCTCTACAGGATCCATTAGTACTAGTCTCTGTTTTAGCTCCTAGCACCAACTGCGTTTTAGGTCATAATATGCCTTCCTGAATATGCAGATAGAAAGGCTCAGACAGCCAATCAAGCAAAGCTTTGCCATCCCAGCTGTTCTATCTGCCTCTGAAAGCCTAGGGGTATGGGAGCATTGCCCTCCTGAGCAAACCATGAGGAGTTATCCAAAGTACTTGTGAGGCAAACATATTATCATTCATAGCCATGTTCCCCCACGGGGCTAGCAATATTGCTGTCACATGTACCAACATCTCTGCTCTTTCTAACATCTCCTCTCCTACCAATTTATTGGAATGAATGGACTTCATTTCGATTTATTGAAACGAAGGCTCGCTTCACAGGCAAATAAATAGGCAATAAATAGTCAAGCTCTGGATTTGTTGCTGCTCCAGTTTACTGTACATTTCCATTCACTGAGTCTGTTAGGACTCCAAACTGAACCTGGACAAGAAAAAGGAACCCCGCAGTGCCAACAGTAGCAGCCCAGAAAGTGTAGGAGTTGGGGCATGTGATTCCTGTGACTTGGTAGAATGCCAGAGGAGCCACCCTTAGAGGACTCACTGAGTATTTCTCTACTCATTATTGGGAACTGCAGAGATAGGGAACTCTGGGAACATTCAGTGTACACTTATTTCATGGCTACTGACCATCCTTTCTTTGCCGGGCACAGTGCTAGACAGAAGCATCTACTGGTACACAAGACATAGAATGTTTCTCAAATTGTATGCCTTCATATCAAAAAGTTTCTGAAGTACTCTTAATTAGTGGCAACTGTAGAGCCTATTTATCCTGAAGAACTGAAGATGTGTGAAGAGGCAATATGGTGCTATTATTAAGGAGTCAGCTTTGGAATGAGAGATCATTCAGTTGGAATTCTAGTTCAGGCATTTATTGAATTTGTAATCCTATGAATATTTCTTTGCTCATCAGAATCTGCCTATACCCATCTGAAAAATGAGAACAATGCAACTTATCTATGAGTTCTTATAAGAATTAAGCTAGTTTTCTGTGCTCCACAGAAAATTACAAGCTTTCTGGCTTCAAACAACACATTTATGATCTCATGGTTTCCGTGGGTCAAGATTCTGAGCAGAACATGACTGAGTCTTCTGCTTAGGATCCTATTGAAGGTAGGAAGGTATCAGACAGAGACAGAGCGGGGTTCTTATCACAGCCCAGTTTGGAGGATGATCTGCTTCCAAGCTCCCTGAAGCTGTTGGCAGAAGGGATTTCCTGATAGCTGTAAGATTCATGGCAGCTTGCTTTTTCAAACCAAGAAATGAGAGAGAGAGACAGAGAGAGAGAGAGAGAGAGAGAGAGAGAGAGGCAGACAGACAGAGACAGAGAGACTTATGCAAGAGAAATGCTGTCATCCCATGCATCTCAGGCATGCAGCTACATCCAACCATCGACTCTTTCATATTCCATAGTTTGAAGCAAATAGCAAGTTGTTCCCATACTTCAGGAAGGATTTTACCAAAACACATGTGTCAGTGGGAAGCAACAGTAGGGACCCCCTAAAGCAGGGCATCCCAAGAACCTAATAAAATCATATGCAGAAAGGAGAGTCCCCCTGGTGCTTGCCTCAGAGAGAGCTCAAGTCTGTTAACCTATTGCCATTGTCATCACGGAGTCATTTCCGGAGGAGGTCAGATTACTTCTGTGACTTTGCTAACTAACATATTGGATGCCTTTAACGCCTGACTTCTGTCAGCCAGAGAATACTAACAAAGGAGAAATCGGGTTACCTTTTTCAGGTGAGGTATTCTGTATGTGAATGAAACTCATTGCTTATAAAACCAGGTCACATCATTAACTTCACTGAATGTTGCAATGAGTTGTTCTTGATCTGAGGGAGAGCATGCATTTCACTCCACCAAAATATCACCCATGAGCATTTCATATTTACTGGAAACAGAAGAAAGGAATCTTGTTATGCCCATGTATGTTTGCATGTATGTTAATATATATACATGGTATTTTTGTGCATATATGCAGTTGATTAGATCTCCTCAAGTCCCTACCTAACTGAATTTGCTGAGCACATAATCTGTTATGGACATAACACCGGGCACTGGGGAATATAATTATACAAAGGCCAAAAATGTACCCAATCATTGTGGCAGAACAAACAAGCTGACAGTCTAAAACTTTACATGGAAGTTCAAAATCAAGTTCAGATGGACCATGCACAGGTTCACCTCCACCCTATGTCTTCTGCTGAACTCTGGTCCAAACCCCTTCACAGCAAAGAGACTTATCAGGAATACATGGGGATACTGTATGGTGATAAGAAGGTCTGATCTCCAAGAATGCAAAGGAATCTGAACTGTATGCACAGAACCACAGGGCTTCAAAAATGACAGAGCCAAAAATGAGAAGGGAAGCATACAGACCATTCACAAAGTTAAGTAATACATCTGAGTGTAAACATACCTGTGGAAATTTAAAATAATTGAACTCATGGCTACACAAAATGATGATAAACAAGAATTCAGAAGCATAAAATTAAAAGCAAAATCTAAAATCACTGGACAATTAAATACCAAGTTCTAAGTGGTCCATAATCCAAAGAGGAAGTTTCCATGGAAAAATACATTTTAAAGCAAAACAAAATGAAGACACATTATATAAAAAATATAACATGGACTTAATGCAGTACTTAAAGAGAAAATGCTTGTATTAGAAAGTAAGTTTTCAAATCAATAATCTAAGCTTCTATAGTAAGAAACTAGAAAACGCAAAGCAAGCCAAAATGAAATAAATACATTTAAACAAAAAAATAAGACAAATAGAAGGAAATGCTAAATATAGGAACAAAAATCAATGAGATTTAAATGGAATGCAATAGGGAAAATCAATCAAACTTAAAACTAATTTTTTCAAAGTATAATCATCCTTCAGTTTCTGGCAGATACTGGTTTCAAGACTGTCCTCAGAAAAAAAAAATCCAAGGAAGCCAAAGTCTCTTATATAAAAGGGAGTAGTATTTACCCAGAATCTATGCAAAGTCTTCAGATTGTGCTTTAAATTATCCTTATATTGTTCATAATGCCTAATCTCCTGTAAATATTATGTACATGCTTGTTACACTATGTAGGAACAAGACAATATGTGTCCAAAACATTTGCAAATTTTTTGCATATTTTTTATCCATGGTTGGTAAAGTTTATGGCTGCAGAACATGTGTTTACAGGGGGTTCATTTTGTATTTCTATAGTTATACTTTTCAGTTATTGATTAATAGTATATACACGTATATATAACATATATGCATATATATGTTATATGTTATATATAGACTTATAACCAAAATGTGGTTAGTCTTCCCTGAGCCTCTTTGGTCTAAGCTTATTATATACACATATATAACATATACATATGCATATATGTTATATATATGCTGTATGTATGTATATATATATATATATATATATATATATATATATATATATCTCCTGCAATATGAGGAAGCCCCTGGGCCAAGTGGTGATTATTCAATCCAAGTTATGTTTTAAGAAGGTCACAGACTGCAAGAGAAATCACAATGACAGGGGCAAGAGAGGACCCAGGTTTCATTCAGTGATATATTGGCATATGTCATAGGATATGCACCTTAGAAGTGCCAACACGTGCCACGATAACCCTCCAAAATGATGTATTGTTTTATGTTTTTTAGCAAGTACCAGGAGAGTTTTTAATGACCTTGTAAGTGAAATATATGTTGATAAAGATCTGTTATTTGAAACATCCCTGGTATAGAGTGGAATCTCAATTCATGGATTAATTCACTGCACAATTCTGGAAAAGGTAGCTACCTGTGTGTTCACACAGAACAGATGGTGGTGGTTATATTTTGTACCTGGTGCAGAATTTCCAAACAAAAACCAATATTTTGACAAATGCTTCTGTTCAAGAACCAAATTGTTCACAAACAAAAGCCTTCATGAACCTGGGTCACACCGTATTTCTGAATTCCTTTCTTTCTTCTTTCTCTCCTTCCTTTCCTCCTTTCTTCCTCCTTCCTTCTCTCCATCTTTCCCCTCCATTTTCTGGCTTCCTTTCTTCCTTCCCTCCTTCCTTTCCTTCTCTGTTCTTTCCTTCTTGAAAAAATAACTTCTGATTTTGTAGAGAGGCTCTAAAATGTCTTTTAAATCAGAGCAGCATACTATACCCATCACTGCTAAACTCTCTTCACATCACATCCCAAATATTTACATCAAAATACCACCCAAAACAAACAACCTGGACCCTGGGCTGAGTCAGTCTGCAGAAGACAGACCAGATCTCAGATACTGCTCTTTGGAAAGCTGCTCTTGCAGCCAAAATAGTACAGAAACAGTCTGCTTATCTCTACTGTATGCTGCTGATTCATAAATTACTAAAGTGTTTTCCTGAGAAATAAATATCTCAGCAGCCAGTGACAGACTTATGAGATAAATAGAAACTGTCCTCTGGAAGAAGCGATACCATTAGCTCCATTCACAGGCCTGGAAACTATGGCTGCTCATTGCCTGCTCTGAAGGAACATTGGGATGTGGACAGGAGGGTTCTGGGTTATTAAGAACAATGTTTGGTTTTGGATGAAGAGAGAGCTGTCTTTTGAAGCTGAGATATTTAAAGGAAACCCAAAGTTCCAATCTGGCTCATGGGAATTGGAAATCAGAACTTCAAACAAGGTTTAAGTGAGGAGGAAGGTCAGAGTTCTGAGTTTGCTGCCCAACCCTTCCACTTGCCAGGCGTAGGAGTTTGTTTAGTCACTGGTTAGTCATTCTCAACTATAGCATCCTCATCCATACAAAGGACAGTGAAATACAGCTTTGTAATCCAGTCTGGGTGTTATATGAGCCAGTGTTCAGAAATCACAAGCCAAGTGCCAGGCAAGTAGGTACTCAACAAACATTAAGCATCTAACACCACCATCACCAGCCACATCATTTATAAGAACCCCTAATATTAGAAAATTATGGATGGCAGAGAGTTTGAATACTTACCAAGGGCCAACGCACCACTGGCCCAAAGACTGTCTGCGTTAATTCATCCCCTCAATATATCGTAGAGAATGGATAGCTCTAGCTAGTGGAAGGGAAACAAGTCCAGCAGTGAAGAGTGATTTGCTTAAACATTTAACAAAAGTTACTCTTTTAAAAAAAGTCATTATTTATGATGGCCCCAGTTTCCAATGACTTCACCAGGTAGCTTCTGATTTTACATGTGAATTGCTGAGACAGAGAATCTGATTAATCTTTCCTGAGCCCCTTTGGTCTAACAACAGAGACCAAAGGAGTTGGCTCATGTAATCATAGGCAGTGGCTGACACTCCAATCCTAAGTGGGATTATAATTTTGTGGAAAGAACATCTTGGTGAGTGAGGTACAAATGTCTTCCAAAAGCATAAAATCATTACTCATCAGTTTTCATACTTCTCTTTATTTATAATGTTAGTGATGTGTAATATTATCCATAATACTGTACTGATATACTCCCTTACATCAGGTCTAGGGATATTTTATAAATCATAACTGATTTGATATTTATTTTCAGCTTCTGTACCTGAATAGTGTTATTATCTCCATTTTATAGATGCAGCATTTCCAGTGAATGGAGAAATAAATATATTATTATTAAGATTTAAACAGATCAGGTATTGAGGAGAGGTATTTTGTGTGTGTGTGTGTGTGTGTGTGTGTGTGTGTGTGTGTGTGTGTGTGGTTTTGAGAATAAGTACATCTGAACCAAGGTTTCAGTAAGGGAGGAAGAGTCAGGAATGAGAGAAATGACAGTTGATGGTGCAGGTATAGCTCCAGGTCAGTTGACCACAGCAAGTAGTGAGGCTTTTTCAGTGGGCTTTGAGTAGCCTACTCTTCACACATGTCTGCTGTTGCCTTCTGCATTTCTCTTTATAACTATTTGGAAGCCAGCTGATGTCCGGAACACCTTGGTAGGATGACTTGACTCAAAATAAAATCAATTTACAAGAATATTAGTCCTAGCAAACAGCATATAAATCAGGGCGGTGTGGGAGGCAAAGCTCAGAATTACGACTCACCCAGTGAAGTCTCCAAGAGAGAGTTTACTGGTTCACAGGATGACAGGCACCAGGAGATGCTGGTGCCAGAGGAGCACATGCGCTGCCTCCAATCCGCGGTGTCTGTCTTTTGGCTCATCATTTTTTCTGTTAACATCATCCTTGGGCAGCTTCTTCTTCGAGGAAGAAAGAATCTTAAGTGGTATAAAAGCTCCAACCTTATTTTCCAACAAATGATCCATGTAACCCTAGTAGAAAATAAAGCAAATATTCTTGAACTTTCTATCCAAAAAGAGAAAAAGGTAAACAAAACAAAAACCTTAAGAATTTCCTAAGAGAAAATAGCATACCTAAATGGTATGCTATTCTCAGGACACCATTCTCATTCCTCTATATAAATTAACTCATTGTTTCCTTTAGTCTTGCCAACAGTACAGTAAACTCAGGATTTCTATTTAGATATTTTACGGTTGTATTAATCTTGTTAGCCACAATTTACTGTGGTGAAGTGTACATGCAACAGGCATATGTCATTGTGTTATCACTGTGTATAGAAGCTAGCCTCCAACTTAGCAGCTTATAAAAGTGGTTTTTTTTTTTTTTGCTTCTTATAAGTCTGCAATTTGCAGAGCATTTGGCACTGGAATCCCCTAGGGTGTCCTTGGTTGAGGAGGCTCACTTGTACACCACGTCTCTCATTCTCATAGGAAGGTAAAGTGACAGAAAGCTCACATGATTGTGCAGACAAAGAAGGAAACGCAACCTTTGACTCTTGAGCTCTACTGTTGGAACTGGTAGACTGGCTCTTCTACCCTGTTCTCTTTACTAGACTAAGCCACAAATCCCATCTACATTCAGATGATGAGGAAGCAAGCTCTGATGCTGCATGGGATGATGTGAATAGTCTTTTAAAAAGGAATTTGCTAAAAGACATGGTGAAATATTTTTATAGTGAGTCCACCATAATGATTATGGAACTTACTCAATATTACAATTTCAGCAGGATTCCAAACCCATGAATCTGGCTCCAGTGTCCATGTTTTTAATCACTGCATTGTCCTTTATCTTAGGACTGTTCTAACTGAGTCAGCTCAGATGGTAGCCCCACACCTGAACTGACTCTTCTAGCCAGAACAGTAAAGTGTTGGTCTTTATCCAGTAAAGCCATGGTCTGGCTTGGACTGTGCATGTCCTTGAGATCAGAGGGGTATGTCAGCCCCATGTGAACCGGGCATACTGGAAGTAGTATAGAAACACAGAGTTATTTTCAGAAGATGATGTAATGAATAGAGATCAGACCACAGAAATCAGATCCTCCACTGAGAGAGCTCTGGTAGGAACAATTGTGTTATGTCTTGAGGTATTTAGACTACGAAATGATGCATTTGCTATCCTTACCAGGGGCAAAAATTGAGCAATTACAAGCTGCTTTAAATTCATACACCAGGTGGATGAGTAGATTATAATAAGGACTGTGTATAATTAGGAAGAGTTGACTTTATAGGAGTAGGGCAGAAACATCAAATTTCAAGTGTATGGCGGCATTCCAGTGGAGTTGGTCTGTATTAGCTTTAAACACACAGGGCTAACATGATGGCTAGCTCAATAGATATTTGCTATAGTTTGAACAAAATGAATGGATGGATGAAAGGATGGACAATTGAGTGAGTAGGTGGACAGATGGCAGATAAATAAGTACCAAATGAATCTCTAGATGATAGATTTAACTCAGTGTTGCTTTCCATTCGCTGCCTGAGACTTTATTTGTAGACAATTGCAAACTGGATGTGTATTTCCCTTTTTCCGTCCATGTATGGCTTCTGCACTTTCCCCATCTGGTTCCGTCTGTATGTAATTTTGCCTACCCTGCCCCATTATTGAAGGTTTGTGATTTTGTACCCAGGTGAATAGGTCACACGAATTTTCACAAACTTCCAGTAATTCTTAGTGTCATTCTATCATTGCACTAAATATATTTTTTGAACAATATTCTCTTACATGTTTATAAGCTCTTGAACTTCAGGACCTCAGGGCTTAACTCAGATCCTGGCCTGAGACAGGACACAGTGTGTTTTGAATGACTGAATAGACCAATGTGCAAGTTATGTACCTAAGTAGGGATACTTAAGTTCTCTAGTGGAGAGGTAGCACGTTCTCTGAAGTTTCTTCTCAATAAATATAAGATTATAATTTTGTTTAAAAGATATAAATAATAGACAATCTTGCATTTTTAGACATTTTAGACAATCAGCTCATTCCTTGGAATATTCTCTGTTTTGATAACTGTACTCAGACCTTGTGTTTTTTAAAAACACAAGTGAAGAATAATTACTAGTTGCCATCAAAGAGATCAAGAGGGAACTATCAGGCTTTTTTTTTTTTTTTTTTTTTTTTTTTTTTAGACAGGGTCTCGCTTTGTGGTTCAGGCTGGCCCTGAGCTCAGCCTCAAACTCACATCACAATCCTCCTGCCTCTGCCTCCCGAGTGCTGGGATTACAAGTGTGAGCCACCACGCCCGGCACTGTGGTATGTGGTACTGGTTGCTGCTGGGTGTGGGTCTCCACACCCAGTATTGTTATGTGGTTACCGGGGAATCGAACCCAGGCCCTTGCGCTTGCAAGACAGGCGCCAGAACCACTGAGCTAACTCCCCGGCCCACTATCAGGTTTTTT